>APFE030979373.1:61872-130891 GCA_000404065.3 Pinus taeda
GGCAGTCTCATGTTCACATGTCAATGTTATAAGTCATCTAGAGGTGCCCCTTCATAATGCAATGCACTACTCTCTTCTTTAGGAAATATGGGTATGTCTGATGATTAAATGATTGTATTTGACATTGATGAAGAAGAATCTCCTCATCTCCCTCCATCCACCACTTTCCACCCATGTATCCATCAGGAACATCATTATCCAGGGATTTGTCATTGATGAATGGGAATATACATGTGTAATGTCCACTAAGGTCTAGAAACAACTCGAATCCCCAAAAATCAAACCATCCACAATCACACTTAAAGCATATGAAGGTCATATGTTGCAACCCATAGCCTTGTACCAAAATTTCCCTAGTTTTTTAGTTGCTAAGTAAGTCTTCATGGATTTGGATTTTATTAATGCTCCTTTAGGCTATAATATCATATTAGGGCATAGCTTCATGTACACCATGAAGGAATTTTTTTCATAAATCTATCTTACCATGACCTTCCCCCATAATGGGAAGATTGTCACTATCAACCAACTGGCATACTATGATTTGAAGCTCCAAGTTAATTCTAAAAATGTCATTTCCTAAATGGATGACAATGACACGTTTCCTTCTCCCACTTAGATCATTCAAATAGTCTAGAAATATTCCTCTTGACTTGCGTATATTACATACCATAACTTGTTCCAGCTATGCTTATCACCTCCCATATATACATGGTTTCTAGCTCTCAAGCTTCTCAACAACTTGGTCCCTCTTTTTAGTAATCATCTTGCTAGTTATATGCTACTATGAATTCGGCTAATGTAATTAGGGGTGTTTCACCTAGTCATTATTCATTCAGTAAAATACCTTTCATATTCCTACTTCCAGGAGTATGTAACACATTAGTGATAGGGAGATTGAATATTCCCAAGATAACATTAGGGATTCTAGTTTCGTACATGGATCCTCTTATCAATCCCCTTCTGAACCACCTTAAACTCTATATAGATTTGATACCAATCTAACCTATTTCAATAACCCCCTTTTTGCTTCAGTTCCACTGCAACGTCAATATGAGTATGTTGTGAAAGAATCTAGTGAGGGGGGGGGGAGCTAAGAAGAAGGTGGACATTGATAAGACAGTTCCAGTTGTAGTTTCTAAAACTTCTACACTAAGGCCCACACCACCATGTTCCTTTTTTGATATATAAGTCCATGCCACCAATAACTATCCCACTCTACCTTAGTTAGAAGGTTTAATGACCTTGTATGAACTTTAGCTAAACCCAATGGTCCCAAGGTAGAATTTACTCCCCTTGAGTCATATAAGAAAATAAGGCATCATGCACCAACCACTGATGCACTTTGTGTGAAACATACATACATTATTCACACAATTTCTCTCATATCTCGTAATTTCATGATAAATTCATCATCCTTCACACAATGGATGTCGTTAATAGTGGAGATTCCACCCGTCTACTTATAGTGCTTGGTAAATCTTCTTTTTCGAGGTAGGGAGAAATTCAACCTACTATCATGATTGGTCCCCCTAATGTAGAGAGGGTAGAAAACACCATAAATATTCTTTATTTGGTCATCTATACAATAAACACCTTCAGAATCACTAGGATATTTTGATTGTATACATTTTCAAATACCTTCTATATTTGAGGTTGTTTTGGTCTCAAAATTAGTAGAAATTCATTCCACTAGTCACCAATAAACCTCATTCGACATTGTGCATGTATTGCAAGACAACGAGTTGGATAAACATTCATTGTCTACATCATGTGGTCATATGTGGTCTCACATTATAGTCTTCCACTATAATTAGGAAATTATGGAGTCTATGACAACACCGTGCTATCCATGGGATGGTATGCATCTTTGTCCCTATTTCATCCCATAAAAACCAAGTCCATCTAACCAATGTGTTATGGAATCGAAATACTTTATTCACATTTAATTATATTGGTTCAAAAACCCCATGCCTGCCCCAAATAATTTTGAGGAGGGGAATATGGCCAATATTTCACCTACCATTAAGGTGAATATCTCTAACAAACTTGGATTTGAAAAATAATTCTTGTTGTGGGGAAATTGCATACACGGATATTGTCACCTACACTAAGTTATTCAAAGAATTATAAGATATATTTGCTTGGTCTTATTGTGATTTTCTTGGACTTGATCCACCAATTATTAAGCACCACATCAACACTTGTTAGATGCCATCTTGGTCCTCCAAAATCAAATTCCTATTCACCCCACCAATGCGATTCAATTGAGGCTACAATTGATAAGTTCAGATAAGTGGATTTCATTTATCCTTTAATTTATACCTCATGGGTCTCCAACCTAGTTCCCATTTTGTAGAAGAAAGTCACCATTCATGTTTGCATGAACTTTTAAGATATGAATAAAGCATGTATTGAAGAAAATTTCTCCAGACACATTATTTACCAAATCATCGACGAGTGTACAGGTCATAGGTTTTATCCCTTTTATATTAATTATCAAGTTACATCCAAAATACTATCCACTTTGCAGATCAGCAGAAAATTGATTTCACTAGTTCTTGGGGAACCTTTGTGTAGAGTGATGCTTTTTATATTAAATAATGTCAGAGCTAATTTGTAGCATGGAATCTCATATATTTTCCATGAATTGACCCACATTATTGTTGCATACCTTGAAAACATCATAACTTTTTAAAAATAATTCTCACAACACGTAAAATATGTGTGTATCATCTTCCTTCGCTTCAGCATCACAAATATAATGTACGTCATAACCGTCTTAAGTGTGTCTTTTGAATTACCATGGGTTATCTCTTGGCATTCATAATGTCTGATATATAATCACCAATAACCATCCTAATGTTCATGCCAATGTTGAACTCCCTTCCCCTTGCAAACTATGCCAGTTGCAGAGCCTTTTAGGGAAAGCCACCTTCTTTCACAGATTCATTCTTAGCTATGCCACCACTACTCATGGGTTTCTTCATCTCCTCCAGTTTGATATTCCATTTGCATGGGATGACAAATCCCAACAATCATTTGACGCACTTAAACATGCCCTCACCTTTTCTCCTTTTAGCTCACCTAACTTGGAAAAGTGATTCATCTTGTACTCTTGGCTTCCACATATGCAATAGTGAAGGTACTAGTTTAAGAAAATGGTGATCAAGCTAAACACCTAATATATTGCATGATAAAGAACCTCAAAGGACCACCAGTGTCCTATTCCCATGAGAATAATATGTCCCTATTCATTTTTTTCTTTTTTCGAGAAACTAAATCATCATTTCTTATTGAGAACCACTAAGGTCATTAATAATTCCAACACCATGGCCTTCTTCTTGATCCAATGGGTCATCAATGGGAAGTAGAGCAAGTCAATTGTTATCCTTGAGGAATTTGGCTTTCAATTTGTAACACCCAAAATTATGAAAGGTTTGGCCCTTACCAATATAATTTATGAATTTTCTACCTTTTTGCAAGGTATACCTTTGAATGATGGTCTTTTGAACAAACACCTATTTTCCATATCATTTGATCACCCATGGTATGGATAAATCATCACGCATTTACAAACCTATAAATTTTCACCTCATATAACTCATGATGATCAATGCCATATTCATCACCAAGCCCCCTACTATCTCCTTCTAGGTGATGAACTCTATCATCGTGGTATCAATACCATTCTATTTCACTGTCTCACTCATGTTGAAGTTGAGTAGGTGCTTGATGCTTTCCATAATGGTTCCTATGGTGGTCAACTCTCAAGAATGGCCACCACTCATAAAATTGTGTATGTCTAATACTTTTAGTCTTCTCTATTTAGAAATTAATTTGAGGCAGTTACGTACAATCATAATTTTCTATTTTCTTCCCTTAAGACAATGACCCTACGTACCCCTTTGCACCCTATTATCACCGTTGGTCCTTTCTACAAATGTGTCATCCACTATATGGATTCTAAACCCACCTCCACCGATGGTCATAACTACATTATTTTGGTTCTTGACTGCTTTACCAAATGGATCAAGGACATGGCCATATTCAATAACATTGTGGTAAACATGTCTTATTTCTTCATTTACCATGTCATAGCTCAATTTTGGGTTTTGAAGCAAATGATCTTTGAGCATGACTGACACTTTCAAGGTGAAGTTTCACAGGAGCTAGCTTTTCTTTTAGGTTTTGAGTACCAATATTCATCATATTGGTACCTATAATGGAATGGATAAGTTGAAGCTATCAACAAGATCCTGAACACATCACTTTATCAAATGGTAAACAAGCACAAGACCAATTGGAATTTAATGCCCTTCACTGCATCATGGGCCTATAGAACTTCTGTTAAGAATTCTGTTGGGTTTACTACTTTCCATATTTTTGGTGGAGATTTGATAGTATTACTAATCGAGCGTTAAATTCCCTCCCTTCACTTTTCCATCGAACTCCTTCTAGACAATTCACCCTTATAACAAAGGCTCAGTATTCTAGAGCTTGCCAATGAAGATTATTGAATTTAATTCCAAACCATTGAAGTGACCAAGAAGCACACTAAATCCCAGTATGACCACAATGTATTCCCATGCACCTACCATGACCTACGATATATATGGTAAGTATAAATTAATATTTATACTATTTATTAGGACAATCAACTAAACCTCTTCCACACAACTTGTCATATTTAACAATATCATATGATATGCAGATACAAAATTATTATAACTATTATGGATAAGTTGAATTATTTAGCATCATTAAAACGAAATAGGATAACAATTGGCCAAACCTTTTACAGTGTATTTGTAATCTATATTGAAATTTTATGATCCTTATACAAAACGATGTTATAAGTTGCAACAAGAAGGTTTGAATAAACTTCTATATTTATATTCTTATGGTTGTGTTGACCACATACTTGATTCCATTATATAGGGTGATTAGGATTAGATTAAAAAAGGTTTTACTCGCGCTTCTCCATTTATGAGAAGATGATTTTATCAACCCTTCTACATGCTTCTTGTAGATGGATAAAAATCCCATGATCTCTAGATGTGATGCTACTACAAGGGAAATGTATAAGGACTAGAAAATTCTTATCCATTTGCACAACACCTTTTTTCAAGATATTCTATTAACCTATACACTCGTTTAAGATGATTATAAGGAAATAATAAAATGTTTAAATCAATCCCAACCCTTCCCCATTATTCTTGTAAACTTTAATGAAATACCATGATATTTAAGTATTACATTATTCCATGTAAAATATTGAAGGGTTGGCCAACTCTTTTACATTTATCTTATTATTGTCATATCAACCAACTTGTTGCTTCTGTTATATAACGTGATTAGAATGATATAAGATAATGTTCAATAATCTTTTTTTTTCAACTCAAAGAATGTGTTTCTACTTCTCCATACTACTTATCATTATCATGTTTACTTATCATGTTTGATGAAATCCAATGATCTATAGATGTAATGAAATTACAAGAAAAATGTGTAAGGGCCATCATATTTTTTTCAGTTGAATTCTTATCATCAAGCCCGACAACTACGATATAACATTATTTAATATCATTAAAATAAGGACCATATAAGGGTCTATAAGGGTCCATTAGTAGTCCTTCTTGACCTATGAACAATCACAAGTGACCCTTCTTTATGCGACTCATGGATGGATAGGAAAACATTCATGAATAGATTTATTAAGATTACAAATATAACGAAGGGTCAATCCTATCTTCTCCATTTACGTGCTTATCATTTAGTCATCCACATATCCTATACATTTAGTTTAATATGAAATGAGATAGGTGAGAGAGGGGTGGCCAATATTTCTCCCTACGATGAGAAAAATTGTCCACAACTTATTGATTCGGGGAGTAATTATATTAGAACTATGGATTATCAATGCTATTTATTGGCAATGCTGGGAAACGTCATTTTATTTTGATTCATCACGAATATTTTCGTATCATTGCCAAAAATATGAGAGTGTTTGGGATATTGTTTCTTAGGTTTAAAATCTATATATATATGTGTTAATTTGATTATAATAAATATATATATAAATATCAAAAATTTGAGAGAATCCATTCATAACGCTGAGTGGAAGTAACGTCAGATTCTTAAATTATAAGTGGTATGATAAATTCCTAAACTAAGTCTTAATATTTGATTTTATATATATTTTTACTAGAACGAAATAAGTTTCATTATTTTATTTTATATAGTTATTGATGTGAAGCTACCATTATTTAGAATTTGCATTTTCAAGCAAAGGTTGTAAATAAAGGCAATACGTTTGTCTTCCAAAATGCACCATTTTAAAAATTATAGCCAAATATTACAAAAGCTAGTCCTATGAAAGGCCCTATGTTCATGTGTATATAATGGTTGGACATTACTATCATGATAGCGTAACCATGGATGGATATCAAAATAAATGGAAATAAATCGATACATTATACAAGTATTGGAAAGTGAATTTGTAGTTTGGATAACATCAAGAGTTTTGGTTCTCATGCTCATGAATAATGAGCTTATACAACCTTCTCATTGTAAAAGGCTAAATCATTTAAGAATGCGTTTTTGGAATATTGTAACATATCGATCATTATATAATTTCTCATATTCTTTGTTATTTTCGAAGTTGAAGAAAATGGATTTATTAAGTTATAGAGACCGATTTAAGGGTAGGTTCTATGTTGGTAATTTGGAGTTTTGAAGCTTTTGGAGTTTATTTATTTTATTGAATGACAATTTGAAGTTCAAAATTCATGTACATAACTATTGAATAGTTGATATGTTTTTCCAAATTGAGATATTTCTGAAGTTGTAAATATCACCTTAATTGGAGAATTCATGTTGAGCGCACGAGTTGACTTATGACTTCACCATGAGTGTACTAACATTATCCCCAACATATGGAGCTAGTCATCTATCTAATTTCAAAAGGATTATAGAGGGTCTATAAACCTAAACATTTATTAGGATTTGAAGCAAACAAAAATCCTAACCCTAACACTAGATAATTATAAAGACATGTTAAAGAATAGGCTACCTAGAAATGAAGGGGTATGTTCATATTGTATTGAGTTTATAGTCAGATTTATGGACACAAATGGATTGGGATATTGGAGTATAACAAAAGAAGTAAAAGACCATATAGTATCCACATAGAACAACTTTATAGGGAGTAAAAATTTCCTTTTATTTGCATTTACCATATAAAAATTAAAGAACAATGCATAGTGATCACCTTCTGTCTAAGCTTTTCCATATTATCTTTCCTTGGGTACATATTTTGTTCACTATGTGGATGGTGCGTTATTTGTGTTACCTTCTTTTATTTCAATCTTAAATTAAGCTAGTAATATTACAACATAATATTAAGAATAATGTTGCATAACAAAGATTTTTGTAGAGGCTTATGACATTTTCCATGAAAAATTGTTCCAATTGAGTATCCATAGTAATTTTAGATCAAATTTGTAGCAAAGCAATTCTGTTTAAGGTTATTGTGGAAAATTTTATGTTTTATAAATTGGCCTAATGAAATAATTGTTTAACAATAGATATGGTAAATAAGTATAGTAACAAAAGAAGGACTGATTGAAGGGAGATATTTTCAAAACTAGAATTAAAAGATCTTGACATTTGTCACAACATGAAGATCGTCATGGTAGATATTGAGAGTGAGCTCATAATTTTCAGGGAGTTTGGTCACTTTGATATAAAATTTATCTTTGATTGAAAATATAGATATAATTACAATGAGTTAGAAAAGGGCCTAGAAAAAAATACCAAGATCGATCATCATCCCTTCTTAATCTCTATTAAAAGTATAAGCGATGGAGATCAAAAGTTATCAAGGTAATATTGATTCCATTAAGTTGAACCAATGGTGGAAATATTTTATAAGGCTATTTTAGTATGTATGGGATAAGAGAAGAGCAAACGACATCAATTTCCTAGCTAAAGTTAAATTTCAAGCCCCAAATTGGAGGTAGATCCATATATTAAAGAATTGGCTAGTTTATGACGGTTTGGTAACTAAGTGATAAGTGTTTAAAACCCTCATTAGGTCTTAGTTCTACCCTTTTAGGTAGGAAAAGGTTCAACATATTTATTGGAACTAATTTCGATATAAGTTAGTCGTATGTGTAATATAGTACATCAATGAGTATACTAAAAAAATCATTATATCAAGAATATATCAAAAGAATTTTATTGTACTCTACTATCTAGGTTTTCTATGTATTCGTATAAAAAGAAAAGTGAAGTTCTTTAATGTCATGATTATTGATGAGGTCTATTTGCACGAAATATATTTGGATTTGGAAACAAATAAATGACCTATAAATTGGTTCCATATAAAAACACTAGTAAAACACATCCATGGTGTTATCAGCCTAATTTCCATTCTTAGAGTCAGTCATAGTCATCATATACTTTTGACCCGTTTGAATAACACGATCCATTCATTTTGAGCTTTTTGGATTATGGAAATGTTATGTAACCAACTCACAGAAAAGATTGATCAATGACTTAAAAATTATCCTCTTCGACGAGGAAACCTCCATTACGTTACATAAATGAATAATTCTTGGATAATGCATATGATAGGACCTCCTTGGTATACATAGGAGTCTACGGGTCCCCAATATAATGAGAGCCTACATAACAATAATAATGTAAGGGCACAATAATAAAAATATTGGGCTTCTATGGGGCACAACAATAACAACATGGGGGATACATGGGCACGACAATAACAATAGGGCGCTATATTAACAATAACAATAAGGGAGATACACTAGTATTATAGGGACCTAACATGGCCTTCTCCTTAAAAAAAGTGTTGTCCATAACGCTTGAGTAGTTCTTGATGCTTTTATATAAAATTCTCATCCTCCCATGTGGAATATTTAGCGGGTAAGTTATTCCACTTAATGAGATACTATGAAATTAATCGATTCCGTAGTTGTTGGGTTTCTGGTTTTCATGACTGCTTCAGGCTCAAATATGATTTGTCCTTCTTCATCAAGTTCTAGAAACACTGTTTGAACTGGGAGCTTGTCAGTGATAACCCTCTTTAAGCATGAAACATGGAAAAATGGGTGTACTTGGAAAGATGTAGGTAACTCCAATTTGTATGCCATAGTATCAATCTTTTACAACACCTTGTTAGGACCATATTACGTGGGTGATAATTTATTATCCTTGTTAGCTTGGTTGAGGTACATTTGTTTGTATGGTTGTCATCATAAAATTACCCAATCACCTGCATAAAAAAAATTTCATTGTGATGCTAATCTACTTGGTGTTTCATTCGGTTTTGTGCCAAAATGAGGCTATCATTTAAGGGTTGCATAAATTGTTGTTTATTCTCGATGTGATATTCCACTGCTTTAACCTTATAATTTTCTCTTAAAGATGATGTGATGGATGGTAGTTGATATCCATAAAGTGTCATAAATGGGATCATTTTTGTTGTAGTATGGAAGGAAGTGTCATACCACCATTCATCTAGAGGCAACCACATGACCCATTGTGTTTGTTTATCATATACAAAGCAAGGAAGATATCCTTCCAAATATTTGTTCAATATCTTAGCATTTTCGTCAAATTGAGGATGATAAGACAATCTATGAACTAGTTGATTACCAAGACAAGAAAATTATTCCATCTAAAAATTTCTAGTGAAAATGGGATCTCTGTCACTTACAATTATCTTTGGGCTTCCATGTAGCTTTTGAATTATTTCCCTAAATTCACTAGCAACTATATTGGGTTTAAAAGGATCAGATAATGCAAAAATGTGTGCATACTTGCGAAGTCTATCAACTACCACCATGATGAAACTCTTTCATTCATACTTGAGTAAACCTATGAGAAAATTCATTGAGAGATCCTCCCAATGCTAACTTGGAATGGCTGAAGGTTGTAACATACCCAAGGTCTTAATTGTAACAACTTTATTTTTTTGGCAAACCAAAAATTCTGCCACAAACTTCTGAATCTCAAATTTAAGTGAATCCCAAAAAACCCTTCTTGACCATGCGATACATTTTTAAAAATCCCAAGTGCCCTCCTAAGGGGGAGGTGTGCAATTTCAAAAGAATATTTTTCTTGAGTTGGGAGTTCTTACAAACATTTTACCATAATGAATCATTTTTCCAACTAAATATATGAGATGTATTGGGATCCCGCTGCAACTATTGAATGAGTGTCCACACCTTTTCGTCATTCTTCCATTCATCCCTTACTTCATTTATCCAATTAGGTTGGATAATAGAAATGGCACAAAGCAATGCCTCCAAATCCTCATCCTTTCTTGAGAGTCCATCTACAAAAACATTTTGCTTCCCTTTGTTGTAGATGATTTCAAAGTCATAACCAACATATTTGTGACCCATTTCTGGTGATCTTCTAAATATCATCATTGTTCCAAAAATTATTTAAGTCTATCATGATTTGTTTTTACCTTGAAGTGTCTTCCCATTATGTAAGTTCGTTATTGCTTTAGTGCATGTAGTATTGCCAACATTTCCATCTTACAAATAGATTTGTGTAAATACTTTCTTTCATTGGACGACTTTCAAAAGAAATGCATCTTACTTCTTGCATTAAAACATCACCAATTCCATTTCCTGAGGCATTAGATTCAACAATAAAGGTTTTGTGAAGTCTATCGTAACTAAGAGCGGTGCTTGGCACATTGCCTCTTTAAGACGTTCAAAGGCCTTAGCTTCTTTTGGATTCCAAGAAAATGGATCTTTCTTTAGTAATTTTGTTAGAGGTGCTACTATTCTCTCATAATGCTTAGCAAACTCATGATAATACCTTTTCAACCCAGGGAATCCTTGAATATGCTTTATGGTTGTGGGGATTTCTATTCCTTAATGGATTCAATTTTGTTAGGGTCTACCTTAACACCCTCATGAGATATAGTATGACTGAAATATTCCATCTGCTATACTCCAAAAAAACATTTGGAGATTTTTTCATGTGATTGCTTCTCCTCTAATAGTTTGAGCACCCTCTCAACATGTTGAACATGATCCTTCCAAGTCTGATTGTATATTAGTATATCATCAAAAAATACTAACACTAATTTTCTAAGGTTTTGAAAATGGAATTCATCAAACCTTCAAATGTGGAAAGTAGATGCATAAAGTGTAGATTTTTAATGGGAATTCATTCATAATAAGCCGAAGAACTTTTCCAAGAACAACGTTTGAGGGAGACTTTGACACTTAAGAAGGTTTGAAGTTGGCACCAAGTTTGGTTGTAGGATTCCATGGCGGGTCGTGCAGGGGGAACATCACTCCCTCCTACAGTCAATCCGCCATGGATGGCAGAAAGGTGGTAGGAGGGAAGCAGTTCAAAATACCAATGGAAAAGAGTTCAGAATCAAGAGGCATGGAAACAATGGGAAGTAATGAGATCAAAAATCAGGAAGAAAAACAACAAAAAGTGAATCAAGAAAGGGAGAAGGAAGGCAACAACAGGAAAGTGCCTCATGCAAAAACTATGAGAGTCTGCAAACCCAAATCAAGCATCATCCCCAGGGTCATATTAAGTGATCCAATGATTCAAGTGCACAGGGACCATATGGGAGAACATGTGATCATCTGGAAGTTTATGGGGTTATGGCCAATGGAGAAGGCTCTACACATTTTGATTAGGAGCCATTGGAAGCTCAAGGGAGAAATATATCTACATCTAGGGTCTAAGGGATTCTTCACGGTGGTGTTTGTACACCTAGAGGACAAATATAGCGTGTTTGAAGGGGGGCCTTACTTCTACACCGTGTCAGGGCTCTACATGCGCCCATGAATGATGAAATTCATTCTGGAACATGAAACATTCACATCTGTACCAATTTGGATCAGATTGTACTTATTACCTCTGGACTACTGACAACAGGAGTCCTTCAAAACTATTGGCAACAAGCTAGGGTATTTCCTGAAAATTTCAGAGGTAACTCTCAAAGGTAAATATACCTCCTTCACCCTTATATGTGTGGAAATGGATCTATCTGGATCCCTTCCGGAAGCAATAATATTAGAAATATGTGATGAGGGATGGGTGCAAATGGTAGACTATGAACACATACCATTCAGATGTCGCAAATGTCATGAACATAGACACCTATTCAGAGATTGTCCTACAAACAAGGTAGAGAGCAATGGGAAAACCTCTGTGGACAAAGATCATGAGTGTTTTACCAAGGTTGGGAGTAAAGGGAAAGGGAGTAAAAGATCACAAAAGAAGACGAGTGAGGACAAAGAAATAAAACATAATAGTTTCCAAATCTTAGAGGAAGTGGAGGAGAGTATAGAGACAGCCCAGGTCAAGGAGAATGTCCTCAAGGAGCAAGATATGGAAGCTGAAATGGAGGACATCTCAGTAAACAACCAAAAGACTGAGGAGATACAAAACTGCATGGAGAGCAGCAAGGACTAGGAGATGACCCCAAGTGAGGCAGGTACGGAGGATCATGAACTATAAGAGATTCTAGACAGGTAAAACGTTGATCTAGAATAATTTCTAGAGAAAGGAAATAACAAAGGAGTTGACTCATTGCCAAACGAAGACTATGCTCGACTCCAACAACTCTATCTATGGAGGACACAATCAAAAGGAAATGGTGTCAAAAGAAACCATAATATCCAAGAGCAAAGTCGGGTCAAAATGATGGAGAATCCATAGACACTATCTCCAAAAAACTCAAGGAAAAAAGGAAGGAAAAGACAGAATTAACTGTTAACTGAATGTGGGAAACTATTGATTAACCTAGGTAAGATGAAAGATCTTACTAGCTATTCTTTTATCAACCTTTCTTAATGAAGCTTACAAACTAGAATATTAGAGGTTTAGGCAGTGAAAGGAAATAGAGAAATCTAAGCAATAGAATAAAAGAAGTAAAACCAGATATGGTATTTATTCAGGAGACAAAATGTTCAATGGAGAAAATAAAAGAAATTCACAATAAATGGTTAATAAAGTATGATTATTTGGAGGTTAAAAAAAATAACTCAGCAAGTGGGATTCTCACATTGTGGGATCCACATAAATTGGGAATCCTAAACATTGAAGCATCCAGGAACTATCTTTTTTTGGTATGTAGTCTTGTAGGGGACAAGGAGACTTACATGTTAACTAATGTGTATGGCCCTTAATAGAAAGCAGATAACCTCAATATTTTAACCTCCTTGGAAGGTCTCAGAGCTCACTATCCCAACATACCCTGGATACTAGCAAGGGATTTCAATATGATAAGATCTCTTTCGAAAAGAAAAGGAGGCACGAGACAACTTGGTAGGGACTCTAAAGCCTTCCAATATTTCCTCATGAACATGGGACTGGTGGACATAGAGACTATAAATGGAACCTTCACTTGGATCAACAAAAGAGGAGGGGTTTCCCAAGTGGTGTCAAAATTGGATAGATTTATTGTTTATGAGGATCTCATACTCATAGGATCAACACTCACAGCGTTCAGTCTGCGTTTTGGAGGCTAGGATCATTTTCCTATTCAGCTAGAAGCTTCCTTTATGGGCACTCCAAGGAATAGGCCTTTCAGATTCGAAAATGCCTGGCTCTCTCACCCTAATTTCACCAATAACATTGCCACTTCGTGGAAGGAGGATTTGAAGATTCAGGGTACCAAGATGTACATGCTCCAGCAGACACTGAAACATATCAAATCCAAACTTAAGGACTGGAACAAAAATGAGTTTGGGGACATCATCAAGCCCAGAAAAAGTACGAAATATAAACTCTAGGAAATCAATTAGATGAACATCACAGAGGGCTTCAATGAGGAAATACATAACCTAACTGATTCTTTGTAGAAAGAATGGGATGAACGTTGCTTTCAAGAGGAAACATTTTGGAGACAAAAATCCATAATCTAATGGATCAAAGAGGGAGAAAGGAACACCAAGTTCTTCCACAAATCTAGTATGGCCCACAAGACTCATAAGAAAATCACAAAGCTAAAGGATTCTCAAGGGATTGATCTTGTTGCTCACAAGGACATGGAAGCGACGCTAGTACACCACTTCTCTGACATTGCAATGGAGCCAATGGAAGACAGAACTAGGTTCATTGATAAAATCACTCAGCACATTCCCAAGTTTTTCACAAGGGAGGACAACCATAATCTCAACAGGTCAGTCTCAGAAGAGGAGATCAGTGAGGTGATCAAGGAAATGCAGAATGGAAAAGCACTAGGTCTAGATGGTTTCAATGTTGATTTCCTCAAAGCCTGCTGGGATAAAGTTAAACATGACATCCTTGAGGTGGTGGAAGACTCGAGAAAACATAAAAGGGTTCTGAAAGCTCTGAATGCGACCTTTACTCGAGAGGGATATAGGCCCATCTCCTTATGTAATGTGGTGTATAAAATTATCTCCAAAGTGATAGCCAACAGACTTAAGCCACTGCTACCTTTGCTCATCTCAGAAGAGCAAACAGGGTATGTGGAAGGAAGACAGATTCTTAACAACATCATCCAAGCACACGAGGTGGTTCACTCTCTCAAAAGCAACAAGCAAGCAGGCATGATCATTAAATTGGACCTTGTGAAGGCCTATTACAAACTAAACTAGTCTTACATTAGAGCCATTCTAAAAGCCTATGGCTTTGACCAGAATTGGATAATATGGGTCATGGCACTAGTCACCTCAGCCAGTTTCTCCATTCTGCTTAATGGAGCTCCCTCTAACACTTGTATATCTTCCAGAGGGCTCAGACAAGGTGATCTACTTTCTCGCTTCCTCTTTGTCCTCATGATGGAAGGGCTAGGGAGGGCAATGAAATTGCAAAATGTTGAAGGCAGAATTCAGGGGATCAAGCTTACCCCGGATGGAGAGGCTAACACTCATCAACAATTTGTGGATGATACTATGCTGCAGGATGTACCCATAGTTAGAGAGGCAAGGGAAATCAAAGAGATCTTAAACGATTTCACTATGACAGCAGGCACAGAGGTAAGACAAAACAAGTCCAAAGTTTTCATCTTTAAAACTAATATTGCTATACAGAGAAACATCACCAGGATTCTTTGTTTTCAAAGGGAGCAATTTCCCTCCAAATATCTGGGCATACCTCTTACTGATAAACCTCTATGTAAGCAAATACAGGAACTGAGTTTAAACAAACTTCAGGACAAAATCAACAATGGGACTTGTCGTGCTTTAAACTTAGCAAGAAGACTAGTGCTCACTCAGGCGATTTTGTAGGTCATTCCATTTTTTATGTTTGCAGCTATCCCTGCTCCACAAAGAATTAAACAACAAATAAGAAGCATACAAATAAAATTTTTGTGGGGCAGAGGGGAAAAGAAGAGTAAGTGGGCTCTAGTTGCCTAGGACAAGCTCTACAAACCCAAAAGCCATGGTGGTTTGGGGTTGGAGGATTTGAAAACTCTAAGTATAGCTTCGGGTGCAAAACTATGGTGGCATTGGATGAAGGAGCCGAGAGCACCCTAGGCCAAGCTTTGGATGCAAAAGTATTCTAGGCACTGGTAGGAACAGGATCACATCAGAATGACTGGATAAATTAGAGGCTCTCACATCTGGAACCTTGCATGCGAGAATAAAAGTATTGTTCAACAACATTGTTTTTGGGAAATTAGAGCAGGGGACCAGGCTCGCTTCTGGGAGGACAGATGGAAATAGGAACCCATCATAAACAGGAATGAACTGGAAGCACTCAAGAGTGACACAGAGAGCAAAGGACTTTTACTAGTAAACGATTTCTAGGATCAGGGGAGCGATAAGGAAAAATGGAGGAAGTGGAAGTTATAATAAGGAGAGCCCTTTGAAGGCCATGGCAGAGGCTCTAGCCAAGGATTTAGAGAAAATAAGGATTCTGGTCTCCTCCTTACCTGACCAATTAAGCTAGGGAAAAATAATGAAGGCAACTATAATCTCAAAGAGGCCAAATAGGTAGTCACAAGATTCAACTATGTAAATGCTAAGAAAGTTTGGCAGGATTTGTGGAAAACTCCTCAGTGGATGAAAATAAAACTATTTATCTAGCTGGTTCATCAAAGGAAAATTCTCACATGGGATAACGTTCTTAAGAAAGGATTCAGTGGACCCTCTAAATGTCACCTTTGTGGCTCGCAGGAGGAAATGATCGAACACCTTCTAAATCTCTGTTCTTTTTCTACTAAAATTTTGGAATGGGTGGCCTCTAGCTTCAGACAGAATGACAGGGATAGGCTTAGCATATCCAATACTTTAAAAAACTCGAGAAAGAACTTCTTAGACAATGAAATCATTAATAAGGCCTAGATGCTTGTACTAGGCCTCATCATTTGGAACATTTGGAAAGAATAGAACATGCAGATCTTCAAAGACAAGGCCAAGGAGCCCCTGCTTATCATCAATCAGATTTTGAAACAGCTCAAGGAAATATTTAGGAGCATTCTAAGAACAAACCCCTTGAATCCTACGCTACCTCATGAGGTGCAGATTCTTACCGATATGGATCTTCAATCCCTCAATCCTCAAGGAGTAAAGAAGAATGTGAGAACTATAAACACTGGGGATTGGGGATGGCAGCCCCCTCCATGGGGCTTCTTCAAAGTTAATATTGATGGAGCTTCCAAGGGCAATCCCAAGGAAGCTGGCTTTGGGGGGTTCATTAGGGATCCTGAGGGGCGGACAAAGTATATTTTCCATGGCCACCTAGAAAAGGGTACCAATAACATGGCTGAGCTTTTGGTGCTAGATCAATGTATGGAGATCCTAGTGGAAACAAATTTACAGAATGTTATAATTGAAGCAAATTCAGAACTGGTCATCAAAGCAGCCAAGAAAATTCAAAATGGAACCTCGTTAGACAAAGTGTCTAAGCACTAGAAGCTGTTGCAGGTGTTTCACCGTATCCAATCTCCATTACGAATCCTTAAAACAATATGATTTGTCCATGTTAGGAGGAAGGCTAATATGCTGGCAGATAGGTTGGCCAATGAAGGAGTGGCCAATAAAGACAAGGATTCGCGACATCCATGGGAATTACTTCCTATAGGGTAGTTGCAGGAGGACTGTGTCACTCTAGCAAATGCAGATTGGGGTTTGTGGATGGATAGGACTGACACTGGGGACAGGGGTGGTGAAGATAGCACCTAATTTTTCCTTGCTTTTTGTTCGTGGGGATGATGGAGGCAGCCTTTGGGTTGTACAGTGATACGAATTGGGATTCCATTGCTCATTTGGCTCAGCGGGTCTATGATGGCAACTCCAATTGGACTGCTCAGATAGGCCAGAGGCAGCTTGGGTGGTGGGATTGTGCGGATGATCTTCTTTTGGCGATTTCTCGAATGCAAAACAATAAGTGGTATATCGCGCAGGCTCTAAACAGTATTTGTTTTTGTGGAAGAAGCATGTGATTCCACTCAGGTCGTGATGCATGGCATCGAGATGAGAGGGAAAACCACTCTCATCGCGCGGTTAACCCCCGTGCATCTTGGCTTTGAGATATCGTTGAGGGGTGTTAGATCGGGACACCTCCCTGAACAGTTAGGATTAATCGAGCAGGTTACTCAAAGGGGATGACGTGTGGTTTAACCCCAGGTTTCTTGATCTTTTGTTTCCCACGCTGACCTTTGGATTGGTTTCTTGTCCTCTTCGGTGGGGAATGCTCGTCCTTGCTGCTCGCTGGCATCTATTCTAGGGCTCCAGTCTGTGGATTTTTGGACGTTCCCATTTTCTCTTAGGACTCTCGTTCTTGGGTTGTTATGTCTATAAGAGGGGCTTAAGTTAGCGCCTCTTTGGCCTGGAGGTTTATATCCTTTTGCTTCTTTGCCACCCTACTTTTTGGGGCTTTTTGTACATAATGTAACTTACTTTGATTAATAGAAGGTTCATCTCTTACTTAGCAAAAAAAAAAATGTGGAAAGTAAAGGGCCAAAAGGCATGACGAAAAATTCCTAATGACCCTCATGATTTCTAAATGATGCTATCTGAATATCTTCACTCTTTATTCTAAGTTTATGATATCCTTAACGAAGATCCATCTTGTTGAAGTAAATTGATCCATGTAATTCATCCAACAATTCATCAATGATAAGAATGGAAAATTTACCTTTAATTGTGAGCTTATTGAGCTCCCTATAATATGGACACATACACCATGATCCATCCTTCTTTTGCATCAATACTACTAGAGCAAAGAAAGAAAGTCTACTAGGTTGAATTATACCAGTCTCTAGTATTTCTAAAACCATACTTTTAATTCCACTCTTTTGAGCCTAGGGATATTTGTAAGGTCTGATGCTTGGATGAACACTTCTTGGAATCCAATTAATAGCATGATCATGATCACAAATAGGTGGGAGGCCTTTCAAAGTCTCAAATATCTTGGAATGATTGTTAAGGAATTTTTGTAGATCTGGAGAAATAGATTATTTCGATGTTTTAACTTGTAGTGTGCATAATTGTGCAATTACACCTCATTTTCCTTTCTTTAAAAGCTTTGTCATTCCATTAGAGATGGTTACCTTTCATGGCTTCCCTATCATACCTATTTATTCAACTTCCATTCCTTCCCAAAAGAAATTCAAGAAAAGTTCTTGAAAACTAAAAGCTATTGTCCCCAAAGATTGTAACCATTAGACTCCTAGTACAACATCAACATCACCCATTGTAATGGAAAGAATTTGATTATTCAATATTTATTCCCCCATGGTTAGCTTGGTATTATGGAACTTTATTGAGAAATTTATAGTTCCTCCATTTTAAACCATCACTTGACACTCGGGTGCTAGATATAGGAAGCAACTCAATTCCTTGGATATCTTACAATGAATAAACTTATGGCTACTACCTGAATCATTCGACACTATTACCTTCTTCTTCTTGATATATCCTTCTATTTTGAGAGTTTGAGGAATGGTAATTCCTACCAATGCATTATAAGATACGGTCAGACTCATTTCTTCTTTATCTAGGGTTGGTTCTTGGTGTATATCCTCCTCTTTTTATGTTTATTGTTTCTTTTCTTCCTCTTTTTCACAATCTATGTAGAATAATTTATTCTCATCATACTTATGACCTTTAGTATATTTGTTATCACAACTATAACAAAGTAATTTTTCTCCTTTTTCCTCCAATTATTGTGGTCTCAACTTTATAGCTTGAAGAAGTCTAAGAGCAAGAACACTTCCACCTTTATAGTTGTGTGTGGTATACTTCATTTTTTCCATAATTTTTCTTTCAACTTTTCTTTCCAGCCTAAACGAATCCTCTTTTCTTTCCACCCTGAATGACTTCTCCAATGGATTGGGTTCCCAAAGGTGAACCTCATGTTAGATGTTATCCTTTAAAGTCCCTATGAATAAACTAATCCTATGCTCCTCTGAAATATAAGTTACCCTAATATTCATTTTGGAATTCCTCATTGTGCTCCGCTTCTGAACCCTTTTGTTTGAGATTTATAAATTGGCTATAGAAGGTGTTCCTCTTTGTAACCTCATAATATGCTATCATTTCTTCTGTAAACATTTACCAAGTAACAAGTGGTCTATGAGAAAAAATCCATTGATACCATACAAACTGATTGGGTTCTAAATATAAATATGTGATGCATATCTTTTGTGTTTGTTGCACATCATTTATATCAAAATATTGCTCCATCTATAGTATCCATGTTATCGGATCCTTTCCTTGCCATAAAACTTTCTCATATCCGTAATTGGAATTTGGTTGTTCTTCAATCCAATGTAAGAGTGTTTAAAATCATGATTAACATTCCTTTTGTTGTCATTGTGAGTTTTAGGGAATACCTTTTCTCCATTAGGAATCACTTCTTGTAGCAATTTTGTAAAACCTTCCTTTAGACCTTCAATGTATTCTTTTAAACCATTCTTCAAACCATCCATCTTAACATCCATTTCTATGTTTAATCCATCCTTCAAGGCTTCGATGTTGCCTTTAATATTTTCATCTAACTCATCCATTTGAGCTTCTAGTTCATCTTTGGTTACACTTTGTGAGAGAGAAATTTGTTGAACTTGATCTCATAAATTTGATATATGATGTTGCATTTCTTCCTCTTCTTCATGCGTCATAGTAGAGATTTTCGGTTTCTTACTAGGTGTGTCCATTTTTTTGTTTCATTCGCTAGGATATTTGATGTATGCATTATCCTTATGACTTGGTGAGGGGTAAATTATTACAGAACTTTCATAATGTCACTTCCCCCTAAGCATCCAGATTCATTCTCTCAAGGATGCCAAAAGGCCTATTTATTCTCATCACACATTAGTTCTAGAATTCTAGAGCCTCAGCTAGATATTATTTTCACTGTTATAGTCAAAGAAGCAAGGTTAAGGAGACCAAGCTACTAAGCTAGAGGAGAGCTCATCTCATGTGTGTGAGGTATATCTTTACATGTACTACTTATTGATTAATGAACATTTATTCCCTTTCCATCATGTCATTGGTGTTCTTATGCAATTGGTATGTTGTTTGTGCCGTGTATGTTGGTTATACATCATCAAAATTTGTTTTGTTGACATTATTGCACCAACTCTTGCACGATATTGTTATTTGTTGTTTGTTCTATAAAGATATCTAGGTTCTTGGATATTTGGAGTGTGGCTCAACATCCTGCCAAGTTGGCTACTGTTGTGGTCACCAACAACCACCCTCTTTTGTTTGGTGTTAGAAACAACACCGAGCAAATAGGGGACCCTTAGTAAAAAATTCATCAAATTCCCCTTGAATATTTTTGTTTTTCCTTAGAATCTTATCGCAGCAAAGCAAAGGAAACACTTCTTGTTATAAGCGTATCAAACCACGAGGAAGCGATGCTAAACTCATTGCATCACATTTATCATGAGCGCTCTTAACAAGAGAGACTTAAGAAATCCCCGACGACCGATGTGCGACATCGCATATCGCAGCAGCCACATAGAGTAAGACGCAATGACTAATATCCGCGATGTACGATTTGAGATTTGCGATCTGTGATCCACAATCTGCGATCTACGATGATTCGATATTGCGGTACCACAATGCTGTAATACAAATATGCGATCTGCGATCTGCGACGAAGTGCAAAATCTTGCTCAACACAACATTCAAAGGAAAGTTGTCCTTTAACCAGAATTAGGCGCGCGCCTATAAAAAGAAATTAATGATCGTACGAATGGCTACTTTTTCGTTTTTCAAAGAGTCAGTTCACTTTGAATGTCATGATTATACACACACAACATCTGAAGCTTTCATATCAAACTTTATTTTTCATTTATTCTTTTCCTTCACGCAACTATAAAACAGGAGATAAAATGGTGTAATTTTTCTTTTGCAGGAAACATCTAAGGAAAAGAGGAAAGCGTTGATGTTTAGAGGCCACAGAAGAGACTTCTTCAGAAGCAGGAACTTCATACGATAGGCCATCTGAAGCTCAAAATCAAAGGCACACAAAAGCAGCATGACTACGAAGATACCTGAAGCTTACACAACAGAAAAGCTCGGAATGAAGAACAAAGGCAGTTTCCAATCCAGAGAATTGCTCAGGAAGTAAAGTCTTCTGACTCATCAAGTCATTCACAAAGGCAGAAAACCAAAATAGCAAAAGCAGATCCAGTTCGAGAAAAAATCGAGTTATTACCAAGTATACATTCAGTCGGCGGGAGATTCTCTTAAAATATCTAATAGTTTATCAAAAAGGTGGTGCCGACCCTTGTTACTTCTATTTTTGTAACACGCACAAAGGGAAAGGCAACCAACCGACCCCTCTCGGTCGAATGCTGCACACTCACAGCGCTAAGGAGCAAATACAGAAATAGTTCAAAGTTAGATTTAATTTTAGAAATAATTTGCTTTATCAGAGGGACGGTCATTTGAAAACCGGATCCCAAATTTATGTAATCAAGTTAATTAGTTAGCAATATTTAAACCCTTCTCATGCATTTAAAGAAGGGTCTGGAGATTTGTCAAAAGCTCGTCCTGAGAACATGCAATTTTGCGCCCTCAGAGGTGCATTTGATGAATGGATGGATCAAGGTTTATTAATGTTTGTGTCTGATATCTGCTACTGATGTTGCACTTCTGTACTCTTGGTGGATGTTAGAACAAGGAGAGATAAATCATTGTTGCTTGAAGCTTATGAGTGGAACCAGTCATAAATGGTACTTCTATCTCTTGACTATTTCTGCTTATGTTCTTTAAGTGATTTATAGTTTCAGTTGTTTATATGTCATTATATGAATGTATGGGTTATCATTTGGCACTTTTGTACGGTGGAGTCATATTGTTTGTATCTGACATATAAGTAACTTATTATGCGATACGCTGCTCATAACTGTTTTGCCTAACTTCTTATGCAAAATAGTTTATCTTTAATGATTTATGTTCTTATGATAGCTGAATGATCTTTATTACCAGTTATTATTTGAAATCTCTTTAGATCGCATAATAGCAAGGAATACACCTCGGGTTAGTGTAGATTAGGTGTATTGTTTCTTATTAGGTTACAATAGCATAGTGTCGGTTTAAAGGGTCTAAATTAGATTTGCTTTGAATTTTCCTCAGATTAACATAGTTCAAGCTCTACACACACACACACACACCCAAGGTCAGGAAACTGGTCCCGTTATCCCTAGTCGGACCCGCTATACCAAACGGATAAGGAGTTGCCAACCAAGGTCCAGACCGCGTGGGTATCCCCCTTGTTGTCGACCCGATTTTTGGGGCTTCAACAGCTACACCAAGATAGATTATGATTTTTGCTTAATCTAATAACTCACATCACCCTCCTTAATCAATTCTCTTTACATAACTTACTTATAATTGTTTGAATCACTTCTTTCCACTTGCACACTTATATGGTTTGGTGATCTTTAGGGAAAATAACGTGGAGCAAAAACTCCTTGTGGTTATCCATTCATAGCCATAACACATGGAAGGTAATATGAGGTGGAAAGGAAGGTATAAGAAGTTAGTAGCTTCAAAATTTTAATATAAGGTCGAAAGAAACCATTATAACCATTGTAATATAAATTTTTATAAGGAATGTAAGTGGTGGAAGCTACATTATGAAATGATCGAAATCACTACATGAGAGAGGAAAATAATACTAACATGTTAATCGTGGATTTATTCAACTAGGCATTGTTAATGCAATATACCCAAATGTTGGAACAGGGTTTAATCCCAATAAAGAGCCTTAATTAGATACCCTATATGGTATTGAATAATCCTCTAGATTAATGGCTTGATGGCCTTTCAATGATATTTAAAGGTGTTATGATATTTATTTTTTAGATTTTTGAGGATTGATAAACCAAAAATGAAATGTACCCTCCAATGAATTTTTAAAATACATAAACCATTGTTTTGAGATTTAACTATTAAGAATAGAATAATAATGAATCATTAGTTAATATATTAACACTTAGAGAAATGGTTCTATATGAATTACTAAATTATATAATAATAATTTATGTAAATAAATAATTTTATTGCAAAATAAATAATTAAAAAATCTAAAGAAATATATATGAAACAAATTTTTACATTATTTCATTATAACCTAAAATATGATATAAAACACCCTACAATACATCGATGCATGTAACGGAGTTGAAATTTATTCCATAAAATTCATTTTCCATAAAAAGCTTATCTAATAAAAAGAAATTGACATCGATGCAAGTAGCTGAGTTGACAATTATTCCATAGAATTCATTTTCCCTAAAATGTCTGTTTAAGACAAAAAAAAATTCTAGCTAATCATTGGCTTATTCATTGATCAAAGTATTTCGAGTGTTTCTCTACAACAATCCTTCCAAAGACATATCATTAATTATAATATACAATTTCTTATTCGTTGATCAAAGTATTTCAAGTATTTCTCATATAATAATCCTTCCAAAGACACACTATTAATTCTAATATACAATTTCAAAATTTGGTTATGATAGCCAATTTTAAAATAGTGCTCACGTGAACTAGTGATTGCCTCTCTATCCACACTTTTAACATGATTCATATATCTTGTACCTATGAATGTGTTCTTTCTTAATAATGGACACAATTTATACTTGTTATGGAATTATTTAACTATCCTATGAAAACATTGGGGTCAAAACAAAATGTAACAAGGAAGGCTGCGGGGCAGCTAGTCCCTGCCCTGTGAATAGTAGGCTAATTTCTTTGCGAAGCTCATAGTTTTTTTTATTGGTTTATCAGTAGGACTTTCCAATAGATTCAGTAAAGAGAGGAATAGTGGTGGACGTGTGCAAATAATGCATTGGAAATCGACATCCAATGTTTTCCACCACGCCTGCAGCAGCACACTGTATCCGGAATTCTGCATATCCACCGTTTCGAGCTTTCCTGGATTATCTAAATGGCCAGACCCCATGGAGATTGTGAAGGCCGTCATGAATCTGAGTATAAATGCAGTGGCGGAGGAAAACACCAAAGCCTGCAGCCTATCTCGCCCCGATCTCGACCAAAGACAACGCGGCGACCTCCAAGATTGTTTCGAGTTATTCCACGACATGCTCCATGAGTTGAACATCACGCTTTCAGATTTGAAGAACATGACTTTCATGTCAGTTCCAGAGCACGCTAGTGACCTGGAGGCATTGCTGAATGCGGCCATCATGAACCAGTACACTTGCCTCGATAGTTTCTCTGGCAGCAATGGGAATCTCTAGGAACGTTTGCTGGGAGGGTTGCGGAATGTCTCTCATCTGTTCAACAATTCACTAGCTATGGTCAAGAATATTTTAGCCGAAGCTTCAATCCTGGCCAATCACTGTATGTTGTCGGATCAATCTGATCCCAATTTCATGCCCATGGATTCCGATCGTTTTCCGACCTGGATGTCGGCCAGAGATCGAAGCTTTCTGCAAACCTCTACAAGCACGGTGAAGCCAAATGCTATGGTTGCGAAGGATGGCATTGGAAATTACAAGAGCATTACAGAGGCAGTGCATAAGGCTCCTGAGAATATCTAGACGAGATACATAATTCATATAAAAGCAGGAGTTTATGCAGAGAATGTGGAGTTGCACCAGACGAAAACAAATATCATGTTCATTGGAAATGGCATGGATGTTACAGTGGTGACCGGAAACTGAAATGTGAAGGACAAATTTACAACCTTTCGTTCTACAACTGTTGGTAAGTCATCTGATTTCTTCTCTCTTTGGTCACATATTTATTCAAAATAGTATATGAAATCTTTTTGGAAATTAAAAATGCAATATTTGATGTTAAAGTTGTAAATATTTCTAGAAATCACAGTTAGGTGCTTGCTTTCTTGCTGGCAAGAAAGTTGGCTCACTACATCAGTATTGCCTTTTCGCAGGCCATACAATGACCTAGCAAGAAAATGGCCTTAGCATAGATTACATTTTTAAATAGATTAGTATAATTTGGATAAGTGTAATGTTTAATGTTTATTGGTTAAGGTCGATATATATCTTTAGTTATAAGTTTAAATTGAAATGTTAGCAGGGGCTGACCAAAACGTAGAGTTTAAAATGTAACAAAATCAAGTAATTAGTATGATATGTTGATGTTGTATGGAAAATAAAACATAACCGGTAACCTAAGCAAGAGATATAACAATACATTAATAAATTAATGTAGGCCCAAAAATTTATTTAATTGTTTTGTAATAGCGAGCATGGAACACCAAGATGCATGTATTTCATGTGGAGAGCATGGTGCATGTATTACACGTGTTACAACAACAATATTTGCATATGTACAGACAAGCAAAGGTATTGGGGCTAGATTTTTCTTTTGTTGCTTTATCACTGTGTTTTATTCTTCACATAGTAATGGCAAGGATCTTCGAGCGGGTTCCGTTGACGACGATCTTTGAGCACCTTCGCACCTTTTCTCAAACCCTTGGCAATATTGGTGTCGCCAGTGTAGAGCAGGCGCTCGAGGAAACGGTTAGCCGCACGCTCACCGTCTGGACTCATGAGCTGCATGACTTTCCATCAATGTTAAACAAAATAAGTAGATCAGTTAGGTGAAGAAATGCTGGGTTTCCCAAGCATGAAAGGCAGGTGGTCCTTCGGCCCCAAAAAGTCGGTTTCGGTCTGATTGAGAGTTGTAAAGGTAGTATAGATTTCTCATTCAAGAGCTTGAAAGGTATTCAGCAATGGGGGCAGTAGAAGGGGGAAATGGTGCTAATATTTAGAGGCAGGGAAGTTTGCAGAGACAGGGATCATTGACTCTGCCCAGGACTCTAAGTAGGAGGACTGTCGATGATGTGTGGAAAGAGATAAATAAGGAAAACATTGATGGGAATGGGAATGCGCCGATGAATCAGGCCAGGCAACCAACTTTCGGAGAGATGACATTGAAAGATTTCTTGGTGAAAGCAGGGGTTGTGAAAGAGGATGCAGAGTAGGGAGGTGGGCAGTCATTTGGGGCATTTCGGAATGCTCTAGATGGGGAATTTGTAGCAAATGTAGAAGTTATCAATTGAAATGTAGGCCAACAGCAAGAAATGGTGCAATCAGCGGGAGAAAAAGACGTGTCACCTCAACCTCTCAGACGAGCTGTTTGGAGGTGTGAAGGAGGCCTGTGTTAATGGCCGAAAGGGGCTTCTTGACAGGAGCCACTGCTGCCCTGTTTTGGTCGCCTGGTTATAATGTCGCCTACGCCTGCACAGTGCTCCAAGTGGCGCCCTCTCCCGTCTCCTCCTCGTCCTTGTCCTCGGAATTGCAACCTTTCCTTCTCGATGATGAGCAGACATGCGTGGACAGTGTGCAGAGTTCTCTTAATAAATTATGTTCAGAAAACAACTAACAAAGGTACTATAAAACAGGACATAAAATTATGAAGTTCAACATTATGAATGTCTACTTAATTTTGTTTTTGAAATTCCATAATTTGACAACCTCTTAAACTATAAAGTTCACAATATAATAGCTATTAATGTCATATTATAAAGGGAACGAAAAACGGTACGTAGAACGTAGTAACAGTTCCTACCGAATCTCTTGGAACGAGTTTGATTTGCATGTTTATGTTCCCGAATAGATATTTTTTCTTCGATGAAAAACCTGAACCTGTGAATTTTAAACAATAGAGCAAATATAAGGATATAGCCTATTTGATTATTGTGGAGCACTTCGAAGGTATGCTTTTGACAAGCAATCTAGTGGTTTTTTAATAATAATTCTAACCTTTTCTGCATTATGAATTCAAAGAAGATAAAGGATTTTGATAAAATATGCAAAAGTAGACAAAGGAAGCTCAAGTGCTAATAATTGACGTTTTTCTATGCAGGAAGACGTGGAAGCGAGGAATTGCGTCCAAAAGCGAGAAGCAAAGGGAAAATAACTGTTGTCCCTCCAGCGGGGAGCCGGATGCGGACAAGATCAAGTAAAATTAGAGCCGAATAGCCCAGGAAAAGAATGCAGGATACCGAGTCGGCAAACGCAAGAAAGAAAAGAGAAGAAATAGATGATTAGCGAATCCCTCAGGATCTTTGATCCTGAGGGATCGCTGCTTTAACTTATCTTTGATTATCTAGATACCTCCGTCATTTCTTTTATATAAAGGCACCACAGCATTGAGCAAGAGGATGACTATTTTTATAACTCTAAGTTTCAGAACAAACTTTGATCATTGAGTCTCACTGAGACCTGATTTTGTTATACTTTTGTTGATGCGATTAATATAAAAGACTTGGTGTTCATTTCGTCTCTGCGTCTGGAGTAACCTAAGGCGGTGTACCATTGGCAGCTAAGGGCCCGGCTCTGAAGGACACTTGCTTTTGTATCATTATACGGTGATTTGCGTGTGGTTTGTTTCTCTTTATTATTTAGTAATCTGATACATTTTTGATATGATATGCTATGCTCTGTTATAATCAATATCTGAATGATTTCTTCATATAAGGTCTCGGCACTATACAATTGAATCCATTCAAGGCTGAATTGCATCTTTAATCAATTATTTCTGTAACAGAATCATGGTATGAATGTTATTTTCACTGGATCCATGTGAAATGTTATTTGGGAGACTCGAAAGCCGTGTTACTCTATTTAGAAACATAGTCATATCATTCATTATCCTCATATTGCTATAGTAGGATAGAACCTGTACATACGGGTGATGGTTGCTGCTCCATTTTACTGTTGTTCCATTTTATTACTGTTGTTCCATTTTACTGTTGTTCCATTTTATTACTGTTGTTCCATTCTACCGCTGTTCCATTTCCAGTTCGCTATTCCATTTTACTTTCTATCGTTTCATTTACTTGCCTTTGTTGTTTTGGTGTGAGAGAATGCCTAAGGTTGTAGTGAGCCTCAACAAGACGCTGCTTAGCTCCCAGACCTATAAGTCCATGCTCTAATTCCCTTTCTTTATCAGTTTCTAGAGGGATGGGTTATTGCTTTCGTACCCTTGACTGATCAACTGTCTTGCGTGATTATCTTTTGGTTTAGTTTAGTTATAGCTTAGCATCTGTTTTCTTTCGAATCTTTTGAACACTATACTACTGAGCATTACTCGGACAAATAGCCTCAGATTGAGCTACTCTTTGCAATAACAAAACGTTCCCGGATTGACTTATTAATGTGGGATAATTAGAGGTGTGAGAGACCCTAGTTATAGCTCTACATTTTGGCGTCATTGCCGGGGAAGGAGTAATAGCCATTTTCCCTTTACAGAGTAGTGCGTAAATCTGCTAGGGGGGAGTTGGATCTTAAAAACGGAAGGTAAGAAGCTGCGTACGGAGCATGTAAAAGCCTTGCTCCACCGTCCGCTCTCTTAGCAGAATTGTTGGTTGATAGGATTTAGTAGTTTTTAGAGTGCATGACTAAGCAGAAAAAGCTAGAAAAGAATATCAAACCTCCAGCCAAACCTGAAAAAGCCAAAGGGCCGGTGACCCTTGGCCGAACAACCTTCATAGACGAAATCTATAAGAAAAATGAATCTCGGTCATCAGTAGGACTCAGAAAAATTAATTCTAAACAACTTACTAGTTCCCTTCAGGCTACATCATCACCATCTGGAGCCTTCGCTGAGGTGCATAGCCAGGCTGATGAACAGGACTTTCAAGAAATTGAAAATTCTGTGGCAGAACGGCTGCAGGAAGGGAATTTAAGCAACCTTTGTGAAGGAGAAGGGGAAACAGGGGAAATAGAGGAACCAAGGTCTCCTTCTAGGATAATCCAACTATTGAACAGCCCAGATAAGGGGAGCGCGGCCAAAGTTAATATTGAAGGCACCCCATTCCCTCAGATAGAAATCCCAGATAAGGGAAGTGTCATTAAAACGGTCCCTTCCAAGGCCATCCCTTCTCAACCTAGGAACACCCTCCTAGAAATTCCGGAAGCTTATTGGCACATATTTGATCCTATGGCACAGAATCAGCCAAATACTCAAACTTCTACATTGAAATATCCTATGGTAGACTTTGCTACAAATGCACCCATGAAAGCAATCCCTCTTCAACATATCCCGACGTTTCATGGACTTACATCAGAAGACCCCGATGCATTCTTATTTGAATTAAATGTGCTATGTAGAGGGTATGATTACACCACTAACCCCCAGAAATTAAAGTTGTTCCCCTCCACTTTGAAAGGAGCAGCTCTGAGATGGTTTATGGGTTTAGGTGGTGGAGTCATAAACAACTGGGAGCAAATGAAAGAATCCTTTCTCAAGAAATATCAGGATTACTGTAGGCAAGAGAACTAAAGATGAAATTTCCAATGACGGCCAACAAATGAAACTTTAGAGGAATATGTAGAACGTTTCCAGTATAATTTACAGAGATCCCCCTATGCATCATTACCTCTGCCTGATAATGTGTTGAAAACTGCATTGATTAGAGGTATGAAAGAACAGTGGATTGAAACATTGAATATCATGGGAAAAAGGGATATTTACCAAGAGAATTTTGCTGATATCATTAATTTATGCATCAGGAGTTCAAGAGGCAGCACAAGGATAAAACCAACAGAATACGATTGGTTTGTTAGAGATAACAAAATATCAATAGAAGGAGTAACACATGTAGAACTTGGGAATTTATTAGAAAATTTTAAAACTGATATTCTAGGGACATTAACTACACAGCCTGATATTGTGCAGGCTAAGCAAAAGCAGATGGAGACGGAACAGAAACTGGCAATTTTCTGCCCCCGATGCAGAAGAAAACATAGCCACAAGGAATGTCCACTAGATTCAGTTCAAACATGTGCTATCTGTATGAAAGATCACCTTACCGAGAGTTTCCCCTCACTTCCTGGATTGAAGGCAGTATACAAGAAAGCAGAAGAAGAACCAGAGCCAGCGTACTTTGTTAACCAGCGTCGCCAATGGAAACCTAGGCAATCTGGTATGTTTTCGGACCCAACTTCTTCTTTCCAGCGTCCGCAGTATAATGCTCAGCAATATGGTATGTGGGAAAACCAATCTACACCCCCATTTCCAAACTGGTCATCACAGATGTTTCCTTCTCCAAACACATGGATGAATCAGATAGGCCAATTCGGCTGGCCAAATTTTCCTTACACCCCACCATATTGGCAGAATAACTCATATCCTCCAGAATGGATCCCCCCTACTTCACAAGGTTCACCCTGGCAGACAAATTGGCCAAGATCGACATATCAGTCAACAGGAACTATTCCACTCCCTCAACCAACTCTGCCAGCCTTACAACAAAACCCCCAGCCTAATCTGAGGCCGCAACTCCCAGCCCAACCCAATCCCAATCCTAATAATAGACCAGTCCAATCCCTCCAAATTATAGAAACATCAGAAATCGGACCTGACCTAAGGGAGTGTAATGATCTTTAGTTACAATCTGGACGTATAATAGAAACAGAGGGAGACAAAACAGTTCACATTGAAGATCAGTTACCAATAGAACAACCGCTACAACAAAAGGATGTAAATAAAGAACAGACCCATCAACAAGCAAGTACATCCTCTCCTCCTTTCCCGGAACGATTAGTCATACCACAACCAGTACAATATCCAGACTTTGACATTCTGGGAGAGTTACAAAATCTGTACATAAAAATTCCATTCCTCCAAGCTATTCAAGACATTCCTATATACGCAAAAACCATAAAATCACAGTGCATAAAAAAATCAAGGAGGAATACAACCACTAACCCTAGAGTCCAAGTAGTTGGTAATTTATCCGACTTCTTATCAGGAAAAGAGACACCTATCAAATACGAAGATCCCAGAAACCCAATTGTAACTGTCCAAATCTATGATCAAACCTTGACTAACGCTTTGGTCGACCTGGGAGCTGCAATCAATATTTTGACAACCTCCACCTGCCAAAAGCTTGGCATCACATCAGTAGAACCTACTTCTACTTTGCTAGAATTGGCAGATCGATCTGTAGTTTGACCAGAAGGAACTCTATACGATGTCATGGTTTCTGTAGACTCCTGGGAATATCCAACTGACTTCCTGATAATTAATCCAAAAACCCGACTAGATGGACACCCACTAATACTAGGAAGACCTTGGCTTGCTACTTCTGATGCCTACATTGGTTGCCGGCAGGGAAACATGACCATAACTAAAGGACCAGACGTTACAAATCTAGTTCTATATCCTCCAGCACAGCCAAGTCTCCCAACAATCAAAACTAATCAGTATCCTGTGTCATATCTTACTAACAATATCAGATCTCCATTGACTGTACAGAAGGCTTTAGATTTTAAAGATCAAACAGAAGGTGATGCCATCAATAACTTCATTAGTCAAACTAAATCTAGATCGCACACACAGTGTTTTATGATAGAAGTAGCTTTTGATAGTGAGCTAGAAGAAGACCCTTTAAAAGATCCACATGACCAAACAATACCAGTGACTGTTGTTGCCAATAGTAAAGTAGTGGAAATCGAACTTGGTAAGACTCTAAATATCAATGCCAACCTCACACCAGATCAAGAAACAAAGCTTGCTAATCTGTTACGAAAATATCAAGGAGCATTTGCCTGGGATTACCCTGACATGAAAGGCATTGATCCTCAATTATGCACCCACCACATCTATATAGAAAAAGATACACGACCTGTTCGTCAGCCGCAAAGAAGACTCAACCCCCATCTAAAAGAGGTAGTAAAAGTCGAACTTCAAAAACCTTTAGATGTTAATTTCATCTATCCCATCTCCGACAGTAAATGGGTCTCTCCCTTGGTGGTGGTACCCAAGAAAAACGGAAAATGGAGGATTTGCGTGGATTACAGGGAGTTAAATAAAGCCACACAAAAGGATCACTTCCCCCTCCCATTTATAGATCAAGTATTGGATACTTTGGCAGGAAAGAATTTTTTTTCTTTTCTGGACGACTTCAGTGGATATAACCAAATCCAAATTGCCCCTGAAGACTAGGATAAAACTACCTTTACTTGCCCTTGGGGAATGTTTGCCTATCGAGTACTACCCTTCGGCCTATGTAATGGCCCTGCTACATTCCAAAGGGTTGTCCTTGGCATCTTTTCAGATCTAATAAACGATGGAATTGAGGTGTACATGGATAACTTTACACCATATGGAGATGATTTTGACCCAGCTCTAGATACCCTGGAAAAAGTCCTACAACGTTGTATCGCTACCAGACTTTGTCTGAGCCACGAAAAATGTTACATGATGATGACAGAAGGGCTCATTCTAGGGCACTATATTTCAGCACCTGGCATCCAGGTAAACCTGGCAAAAATTCAGATTCTTTTGCTTATCCCTACCCCCACTACTCAAACAGAGGTACGTAGTTTTCTTGGATTTTCTGGATATTACAGACGATTTATAGAACATTACTCACATATTGCTGCACCTCTATATGCTCTAACTGGTAACGTTGATTTCTTGTGGACAGAGAAATGTGACCAGGCTTTTAAGGAATTGAAGAAGCTTGTATCAACAGCCCCAGTCCTCCGAGGACCAAACTGGAATTTGCCATTCCAAATCTCATCTGATGCCTCGGATACAGCAATTGGTGCAGTCTTGGGGCAAGAAGAGGATAAGAAACCATATGCTATATACTATATCAGCAAAAACTTATCCTCTGCCGAACTCAATTATACTGTCATTGAAAAGGAATTCCTGGTTGTAATACATGCTGTTAACAATTTAGACATTATATCACAGGCTACCCCGTTGTGTTATATACCGATCATTCTGCTATCAAATATTTGGCAAATAAACCTGTTACGAATGCTAGAATAACCAGATGGTTGATCTTATTGCAGGAGTTCGATATCACAATCAAGGACCGACCTGGCAAGAAGAACCCTGTAGCTGATTTTCTCTCACGAATACCAAAGTCAATTGAAACAGCAACAGTAGAAGATCAATTTCCTGATGAACACCTATTCGCTGTTGCTGTTCGAACACCCTTGTATGCTGACCTCACCAATTACCTTGCAGTAGGTAAGCTACCAAAACACTTAACCCCTCAGGAACGTAAGCAAATTGTTCAGAAGAGCAATCGATTTTCATGGATTGGAGGCCATTTGTTCCATACAGGGGCATATATGCAAATCAGGAGGTGTATTCGAGAAGACGAGATCTTCGACATCTTAAAAGCTTTCCATGACGGACCATGTGGGGGCCACTTTGCTGAAAAGAGAACAGCACATAAAGTGTGCAGACAGGATACTATTGGCCTACAATTTTCAAAGATGCGAAAAAATTTGCCAGCGAGCAGGGAGACCTGGTCAAGCCGATGAAATGCCTCTGAGACCACAATTGGTCATTGAGCCATTTGAATGATGGGCTCTCTATTTCGTCGGGCCCATTAATCCACCATCAAATTAGAGGACATGCATTCTGGTGGCGACAGACTATGTTACTAAATGGGTCGAGGCCAAACCAAGATAATGATTTGGAAATTTTAGGAGGGGAAGCAAAATCTTCCTCACTTATAACTTAAGCAATTCATCTTTTTTTTTCATAACTTGTACATAACATCCTGTATATATGCTCTTTTGATTTTCTTTTTGCATTCTAAGTATTTTTATTGTTCCACTTGTGTGTTTTTGTTGTTCCTTTGCGAAAAGGAACAACACTTGTGTGTTGTTGTTGTTCCTTTGCGAAAAGGAACAGCACTGGTGTGTTTTCGCTGTTCCTTTTCAAAAGGAACAACATTCCTGTGATTTTGTTGTTCCTTTTCAAAAGGAACAACATTCGTGTGATTTTGTTGTTCCTTTTCAAAAGGAACAGCATTTGTGTGTTTTTGCTGTTCCTTTTCAAAAGGAACAACATTTGTGTGTTTTTGCTGTTCCTTTTCAAAAGGAACAACATTTGTGTGTTTTTGTTGTTCCTTTTCAAAAGGAACAACATTTGTGTGTTTTTGTTGTTCCTTTTCAAAAGGAACAACATTTGTGTGTTTTTGCTATTCCTTTTCAATAGGAACAACATTTGTGTGTTTTTGCTGTTCCTTTTCAAAAGGAACAGCATTTGTGCGATTTTGCTGTTCCTTTTCAAAAGAAACAACACTTGTGAGATTTTTTTGTTCCTTTTCAAAAGGAACAGCACTTGTGAGATTTTGTTGTTCATTTTCAAAAGGAACAACACTTGTGTGATTTTGTTGTTCCTTTGCGAAAAGGAACAGCACTTGGGTGTTTTTGCTATTCCTTTGCAAAAAGGAACAGCACTTGTGTGATTTTTCTGTTCCTTTGCGAAAAGGAACATCACTTGTATGTTTTTGTTGTTCCTTTGTGAACATCACTTGTGTGTTTTCGTTGTTCCTTTGCGAAAAGGAACAACATTTGAGTGTTTGATGTTCCTTTGCGAAAAGGAACAGCATTTGAGTGTCTACTGTTCCTTTTCAAAAAGAACAACATTTGAGTGTCCTTGTTATTCCTTTCTCAGAAGAAACAGCATTTGTGATTTTTCGTTGCTCCTCTCAAAGAAATGGTATCTTACGAATGGATTCTTCTCTCAAGAATACCATCGTCATATTTTTGCCCTTATTGGGATGCTTTGTGACCATGGTCTCCTCAGTCTTTTAGATACAGCAATGAATTTATGCGATGAACATAAACCATGATATACCGAAATCAGCACATCATAAATCGCTATTACTATGAAGCTAGTATGCATAAAAGGACAAGAGGAGGGACATGAACTTTTCATCTTCGTTGTCATTGTCTTATTACTGAACCCTGGTTGGTGATTTTTATCATGACGATTTCCCTAAAAATATTTCTTGATTATTACTGAGGATTAAGAACAAACGATTTATATCTATCTGTTGGGATCATAAGACTTCTTCCACCATTCCCCACTCTTAAGGAGTGCGGAACCACCGTTATGTGGAAACAAGCAAAAAAAGAGAGGTGCTCTGTAAAAGAAAACAAAAACAAAATATGGAATTGTCAAATGCAGGATAGGGGGTCTCATTAAGAGCCAGCCTACCATGATCATAAGGATGGAAGCGAAGTGGCATTCCCATTACGGCCACCACACCAGGGATATGGTCCGAAGGTAAATTAACAAGCAAACCTTGGAATAGGGGGTCCCATCACGAGCCGGCCTGACCACGTTTCGCGCCTACCTTGTGAATGGCATTATGGCTATCTGGTCACTAAGCCAGCATAATGGCTTGCATTTTTGACAAAGCACTCTTCAAGATATACACCAAAGGATCATGGTTCCGGAGGGTGAAATAAACAACTTTGCCAAGGTTATGAACACCTGTTGGCAGCAGAGCTCTGTTAATGGCATAGAAGTCGTAATACTTACACCAACAGGTATGATATTAAATCTTTTTGTCTCTTATATCCTTTGCATAAATCATATGTCACACCCCGATGTATATATCGCTTGAATATTTATTACCACCAATCATGGCAACAGAACTGACAATGACTACTGGAGACTTCGTACATTTGACAGACGTCCAATCCCCCGGTTTCTCATTATGTCATGAAGGCTCTTATATAAAACGCGATCTACATTTTTGCTTCGTTTTCGGCATCTCGTTGTTTTTCTAAAACATGGCATAATTCCATATGCTGTTCTTTATGATTTGACTTCCGACTGGCTGCTGCTCCTCTCTTTGACAGCTAGGGACAGCTTATCAGATCACGAGGGGGAGGTAACCTCATTACTCCATAGATTACGTGGCTGCACACCATTCGGGCAAGATAATGTATGAAGGAATGGCATGGTTTAACGGTATGATGATTCCATTCTATGGAGATTGCCGTCCACGATCCTTTTTTCGTTGCATGCTCTGTGATCTTTTCCAAAATTTGACAACGATCACCCTCTCTGCGTCGCAAACACCGCAAGCAGTTGCTGTTCCATTTCTGAGTAGAATCATGGGTGGAAAGATAGTCCGAAGCAAACCTCACAAGTTGACAGTCTCCACTGCTGCTCGCAAAATCCTGGAAAACGTAGGATGGTTGAATTACTTCAGCGGCCTGCAAGAATCGAACGAAGCAGTAGCGTTGGAATTCCTGCAGAATTTGCAGGAAAACTACTCCATAGTAGGAAGAAAGCGGGTAGCAGTTACGGAGGATATCATCGCAGAAGTTTCAGGATTACCAACTGCTGGACCCATATGGACGCTGAAGAAGGAAAGATTACAAAAAGCTATGGAAATTTTCCAGGACGAAGGCCAAAGCTTGACAGTCAAAGGGAAAGGAGTTCTGCCGGCAACACTAGGGGAACCCTGGACCGAGTTAGCGAAGACAGTGCAAAGTTACATCACCTGTGAAGGGAGAAAAGACGTGGTAAGGCCTCATCACCTGAAACTTTTAGCTGTTTTAAAAGGAAAATGCTTTGTATATCTCCTTGCACTTTTAAATTTGCTACTACATGACGCGACCCGAAGCCTGAAGCAGGCCCAGCACATAGATGCAGTTGTTAGCCACCACGGACTGATTCGGTTGATAGTGAGCCACAGTCTCACCCAACAGCATAGCACTTGGGAGGAACTGAATGAAATAGTCGAGGGGGGATTGGCTGCACCACCCCCAAAACTTGAACAGTCCTCCAGCACGCCGGAACGATCAGAAAGACGCAAGGAGTCAGCAGCAGAAAGACATGCTGCTTCAAAACGGAAACAACCCTCCGGTATGCCAGAATGACTAGAAGAACCCAGAGAACCTGCTGGCACACCCAACCAACCTGAAAGACCAAGGAAGTCAGCCCAGTTGGCTCGGATACGAGGAAGGCTGGAAAGGATTCAGGGAACCACGGCCCATCCAATTGAAATTGCGGGCGAACCTCCAGAACTAGAAGGAGGATCCTCTGAGGGAAATGTTGAGCAATCGGAGGCCGAGGCTGACCAGCCGGAAGGAGAAATTGAAAAAGGAGATGAGCACACTGAGGAAGAAATGGCCACTGAACAGAGCAACCAAGAAGATGAGCACTCTGAGGAAGAAGTGGCCACTGAACAGGGAAATCAAGAAGAAGAAATAGCACAGCCAGGGGGTAGCCCGTTGCAGGACCCTCCAGGTGAGGAGGAATTGGCAACAGTTCTGGCCAATATGGGAGAATATGGCCAGCCCTCTAGCACAGGAGGCGTCCCTGACGATCCCGCAGAGGAAGAATTACCCGAGGAAATGTATGCAGAAAAGGCAGGAGAAGAAAACCTGCCTGGTTATGATAATGAAATGGAAGACAACAATCAGGGACAATCTATCCCAAGGACGCCGAAAGATATCCCAGATGAAGAAGGAGCGAGCCTAAGGACCAAACCCTCTGCTAAGGCAAAGGAAATTAAGAAATTAAGAAAGAAACAACAGAGGTTGCTGGGCACTATATCCAGGCTCCGGCAGCAAATTCGAATTTTGAAAGCCAATTTGAGAATACAAAAGACCGCAGGGAAAAGGAGGAGGACCACGGCAGCAAGAACCCCGAGGACAAGAACCCGTTTTGTTGGTCAAAACCCCATCAAGAGACCTACGGCCGAGGAACACTCTGCTGTTCCAAATAATAATGAGGAACAGGGTGCTATTCCAAATGACATGGAAGAACAAACGGAGGGACAGACTGTTGTTCCATCTGGCCCTGAAGAACGGATGGACATTCCAATGGAACAACAAGAGGCTCTGATGGCAGCAGGACCACAGCAACCCTTTATTCTCGTTAAGAAAGAAATAGAAAGCAAAGAGGTCCAAATAGAAGCACCACCCTCGGGGGTAATTCGGGTCCTAAACTCCAAGCAACGTAATAGAAAGGTCCAGGTTAAACTTCCAGCCTCTACGGCTTTGTGGAAAAAGGATCCAAAAACCAAGACCTTGCATAAAATGATGAAGGAAGCTCAGCAAGAAGTTGAGCAGTTGCGAGAGCAAACAGTCCCCAGGGATAGATAAGAAGAGCTACAACAGCAACTTCGGGACATTAGTCAGTCCGAGAGCCAGGCCTTTGAAGGATGGCCAAAGGAGCAGGAAAAGGTTGCTAAGGTAACTCGTCGATTAGATAGTGTTGTTAAGCAGATGGACACTGTGTGTTCCTTATATAATGACGTTTTGACTTGTAGGGCCCCTGCTAAAAATTATGCTTTATTTTTGCTTGAACGATATCTGAGATTAAAAATAAAAGTCATTAGGGCAGGAGCACCTATCCACATCAACACTGTTAATGATTTTATAGATTGTTGCAAGCACTATGGAGTTAAAATTCAAAGGTTATTATGCGAGTTTTACCTGCACAATCTTGTGCTAGACCAGGAAACTGATTTAAATCCTGGCCCTTTTGTTGGTGATATACAATTCCAAGCCTTTATCTCATTTGGGGTTAATCAGCTGAAGTGGCTCAAAGCTTACAACACCTTCCAGAGACAACAGAATAGCCTAGATTTATGGGTACGAGCTGAACCTAGAGACCCAGTGACGCTGTGGAGAGAGCATAGGAGTCTTATGAGGATCCCAGGTGTCATTGAGATATTAGGACCCATGCACGAAGACTTGATCCAAAATAGTCCGTAATATTTCTTGACTATTAAAGACCTTGCCATCGATGCTGCAAAATTTCGATACCGGACCTCTAGCCCAATCATCCAGCTCAGGGAACCATTCAAATATGAGAATTTTGAGCTGGCTTCCAGCCGATTGAGCCTCTATGGGGAACGGATTCTGCGAGCAGGGCCATCCTGGTTGGGTTTTCGATTTCCCAGTCCAATTATTTGGCACCCTGCACCCAGATATCAGGCCTTGTATGAGATTCCTGCAGATCAAATAGATCAGTTCTTTGACAATCTAGTTGCTCATCACGGTTGTCAGCCTCCTCACGAGATCCCTTCTCCGGCCTATTCTCTCACCGCCTTGCATGTCAACTATAACGTTTTCATGAGGCCATGAAACAGGGTAAGCAGGGGGGTGTGTGGAGCACTTGGAAGGTATTCTTTTGACAAGCAATCTAGTGGTTTTTTAATAATAATTCTAACCTTTTTTGCATTATGAATTCAAAGAAGATAAAGGATTTTGATAAAATATGCAAAAGTAGACAAAGGAAGCTCAAGTGCTAATAATTGACGTTTTTCTATGCAGGAAGACGTGGAAGTAGGAATTGTCGTCCAAAAGCGAGAAGCAAAGGGAAAATAATTGTTGTCCCTCCAGCGGGGAACCGGATGCAGACAAGATCAAGCAAAATTATAGCCGAATAGCCCAGGAAAAGAATGCAGGATACCGAGTCGGCAAACGCAAGAAAGAAAAGAGAAGAATTAGATGATTAGCGAATCCCTTAAGATCTTTGATCCTGAGGGATCGGTACTTTAACTTATATTTGATTATCTAGATACCTCCGTCATTTCTTTTATATAAAGGCACCATGCCATTGAGCAAGAGGATGATTGTTTTTATAACTCTAAGTTTCAGAACAAACTTTGATCATTGAGTCTCACTGAGACCTGATTTTGTTATACTTTTGTTGATGTGATTAATATAAAAGACTTGGTGTTCATTTCGTCTCTGCGTCTGGAGTAACCTAAGGAAGTGTACCATTGGCAGCTAAGGGCCCGGCTCCAAAGGACACTTGCTTTTGTATCATTATACGGTGATTTGTGTGTGGTTTGTTTCTCTTTATTATTTAGTAATCTGATACATTTTTGATATGATATGCTATGCTCTGTTATAATCAATATCTGAATGATTTCTTCATATAAGGTCTCAGCACTATACAATTGAATCCATTCAAGGCTGAATTGCATCTTTAATCAGTTATTTCTGTAACAAAATGATGGTATTAATGTTATTGTCACTGGATCCATGTGAAATGTTATTTGCGAGACTCGAAAGCCGTGTTACTCTATTTAGAAACATAGTCATATCATTCATTATCCTCAGGTTGCTATAGTAGGATAGAACTTGTACATACGGGTGATGGTTGCTGTTCCATTTTACTGTTGTTCAATTTTATTACTGCTGTTCCATTTTACTGTTGTTCCATTTTATTACTTTTGTTCCATTCTACTGCTGTTCCATTTCCAGTTCGCTATTCCATTTTACTTTTTGCCGTTTCATTTACCTGCCTTTGTTATTATGGTGTGAGAGAAGGCCTAAGGCTGTAGTGAGCCTCAGCAAGACGCTGCTTAGCTCCCATACCTATAAGTCCATGCTCTAATTCCCTTTCTTTATCAGTTTCTAGAGGGATGGGTTATTGCTTCCGTACCCTTGACTGATCAACTGTCTTGTGTGATTATCTTTTGGGTTAGTTTAGTTATAGCTTAGCATCTGTTTTCTTTCGAATCTTTTGAACACTATACTACTGAGCATTTCTCTGACAAATAGCCTCGGATTGAGCTACTCTTTGCAATAACAAAACATTCCCTGATTGACTTATTAATGTGGGATAATTAGAGGTGTGAGAGACCCTAGTTATTGCTCTACAATTATAGTTAGAATTTTGGAGAAAATGAAAATATATATACTTTTTAATTAGCTAAAGCTTGTTCAGAGTAACGCTCTGCTATATATATTCTTGCCCAAAATTGAACAACATAACTTGCTAAAAAGTTTGATGGAGACCAAACTTCTCCACAAAACTATGGAACCACATACACTGAACTAAAAAAAGGGAAAATTTGTGCTTACGAGAAACATTATCAAGTGTCAGATGCAACTCCTGGCCGTTATTCAAGAACTTAACGTGGTCTGCGGAATCTGTTGGTGGAATCCTGAAATTTCAGTGTTGTCTCTGAAGCAGAACGATTCGGATGACATGCTGCTCTTCCTAATTCTCAACGAAGCTGCTAAGCATGGATGGTCTGCATCAATGGACATGGCAGAACTAGTAATTCCATCAATGTAAATGGTAGAACCAGCAATTTAAGTTGCAATTTTTAGCAGAGTGCGTTTTATAAGCGATACTTCCTTTTTCCATTGCAGTATTCATGGAACCACCATGAAACGTGTAGTTGTAGTGTTTTTGTCACCATCTTGAAAGGTGTAGGTGGCAGTGGAAACCAGGATGACGGTGTACATAAAATTTTGGTTAAATTTTTTGTTGGGTGTACATATGCCTCAGATCTCAATGCAATTCGATTGTAATAGTCCTTTAATGCTAGCATTAATCTCCACTTCCCAAATAATGAAAACAAAGAAAGTCAAAAATAACATATGCTTTTGGCCTCTTCTTCTCAGGAGGAGGCCAAATAAGATGATGAAACAAACTACCATATAGTTAACATATGCAACTGGTTGCATAAGCTGCACACTCAGTGTATAAACCGCGTGAATTAATGCTAAAAATCGTGAATCTGATTACTTAGTCCCTAGCCATTGCTAGATGGCAGGGACTAATAAAGATTAAAATTGTTTGAAGAATGGATCTTTTAATTCCTCACATTGTATTTTTCTACTAATGATCAACAAATGTCAAGAAATCCCTAATTCCAACACATATGTGAAGAACAATGTTTAAACAATTCTTTTCATAATGTTCAATTGAAGTGATTCAAAATAAAAATAAATTAGACTATGAGGGACATCTTAATTATAAATAGTTTTTCAAAAGATCATGAAATCGTATGCTAAATATATTGTGGAATATTTTACATCACATAAGTATTTTTATTCCAAATCTAGAGTATGACTCATGGTTTTGGGCGTAACTTTTTTATTTGATGATGGATTAACCTGATTCAAGATGGAGATGAAATTATATTCAATTATATATATATATATTTCAAAAATATAAATAAAGCATTGGTTAAATATGCCAATGAATATCTTACAAATAATTTTTAGTAGTGCACATTTATGATAGATAACTAGTAGTTTAAGAATACTTTTATCATGTGATATTTAAATAAAGTGATTAAAATTGTATTGTAAATTAGATTGTTAAGAGAATATACCCTAGAAATATGTTGGAGAAACTCATTTTGTTGGTCTACTAAAAGTTGATTATTCCAAGTTTGTTCTTGAATTTCTTGTTTGACATATATTCAAACTTTTGATCATATATTTTTTTGATAGATATCCAAGTAATTAATTAAAAATGGACTAAAATTTTATTTCAATAAAGGGTTTTGAAAATATTTTCATATCCTCTCTCAAAATAGCACTATCCTAACCATGTTTTTAGTAGAGTTATAAAAACAAATGTCAGTATGGAGATTATTTAAGCAAAAGAGCATATACTAAATCTATAAAATGAAAATTCTCCATTTCTACACTCATAAGGATGTGATTTGGAAAAATATACTATATATTTGAAATGTATTTCAGATTAATCTCATCATAACTATGGATCACAAAAGTCTGAAATCAGGCAATATACTAGCTGTCAACAAATCATACATTTTGGGAAACAATTGGTGAAAGAATTATTAGGAACCTATTGCACCCTATAGCTTAACATCAATGTAACTTTAAATTTTGAACCATTGATCATCTTATGCATCCATCTCCTAATACACCTAGGTGTTTATTGGGGTGATTTTGTATTCTGTAGGAGAATAATTTAGATACGAGATGAATCAATTTCATTTTTACATTCTTTATATTGCAATAATCAGTCACCAAGAAAAAAAATAATACTATATGCAACATATATATTTATGGATAAATCTTGGTTTAAGCCCATTACATGGTGATGCTCCTCTATTCACTTCTAATACTATGATTTGGAATGTTGTACAATCTAGGAACCAATCATACCTTTGGGTTAAGAATTGGCATTGAAAATATTAATTGTGAATGTGTTGTAATCTAAGGCCTAACATCAAATTTACTATAAATATTGAACCATTAGCCATCCTATGGACATATTCCTATGTACTGAGAAACTTAGGTACACAATAATGGTGCTCAATATTTCTCTAGGAGAGTGGTATGGATACATGATATATCAATGTCAAAGTTATTTTTTTTATGTACCTACCAATGAATGATTATAGTGCAATAGTGTTTTACTAAGAAAAAATAAAGGCGTTGAAACATGTAATCATCACCTACAAAGAGATACCAAGAAATATGGGCGATCTAATCGATGCATACCAAAACGTAAAAGAAGGATTATGAATTTTGTAAAGCATACATTTTTTTAATAACCTCTTATTGGCTTTTTTTCTAGTGGAATAATCATTCACCAATGTTGTATTCCTCTTTCCAAGCTTCATTCCAAAAGGAGATACATACTATGGATGACTCTTACTATACTAGTGGATGACTCTTATTTGATTCATGCAAAATACATCATTTGAGGCTTGATAGCTATTTTGACTTTAGTATGTAGGAACAAATATTCAATTAGTCATTTAATTTTGTATTGTATTTATAGGACAAGAAATGATAATTACAAAGAGATTCATAAAAAATCATCAACAAGGCCAGTGAAAGTTCTCCAAGGCTAAATTATGGTCACCTAAACTAGATGAAACTAGTACTTTTACTAATGGCTAATTAAAGCTACAAAAAATGAAAAGAAGACAACAATATTAACTCGCTTATAGAATGGAACAAATTACTTAAACTAGAAGCAGGAAAAAAACTTATAGTCAATGAATTTACTTGTATAAGAAAATAAATTACTCAAAGTATAAGTCAAATGAAAATTTTGTAGGAAATGAACTTGCTTCAAAAAGGAAAAAAATCAATTATCTCATGGAAATAAATATCGTACTCTTATAAGAATCAAGTTTTGTTTGCGGAAAGGAAATTAGCTTATTCTTGAGAGGAAATAAGTTGAAGAGGAACCACTCTAAAAATAAAAGGAATTGTTCTATGACCTTGCTAATTTGTAAATGATAGATAGTCAAGTTGACATTAGCACTTAGAAGAGAACATAAAGTGATCAAATATTTGTATGGAAGTATAGAGTCTTTCCCTTTATTTTTGTAATTCTATTTTTTAAACGAAAGTAACCATTTCACACAATGTTTACTCAATTATATCTATAAAAATGACTTGAATCAAGTGTTATAATAATTCATAATTTTGAACTCTATTACTATTGAATAGAAATATAATGCATTGAAAAAAAACTAAATGCTTTATCAAAAGTAGCTATCAACAAATCCTTCCAACTTGGAAATCTCTATTACAAATTATTAACATTTCTTTGAGTAACAAAACTAATAAAAAAGAAACTACTAAATCTAATAAAATATACCCTTAAATTTTATTAGAGTGGGGCATGCATACTTAAATGAGGTGTAAAAAAAGGAAACGACATTTTTTCCTTTATAGCACAAAGGAGTAAACAAAACATCATATTTTTGTAGTGATCAAAAATTGTTTTACAATTCAATGGCATTAAAATATGTAATAATTTTCCATAAATTTCCCCAATAATCTATTAAAAGGAATATAGGACTTACTATTTCAACATTGACATCTCCCATGCAATGATGTAGAAACAGTTAGTCTATTAATTAGCATAATAATTATTTAGTTCATACATCAAATTGTTAACCTACTGCCCAAATTCTTGCAAGATGCTATGCACTAAATGAATAAGTTACAAGTTCTCATATAGCATTATTTTTTCCAACCTATATCTAAGATAAGGGAAATTTAACATTAATTTAAAAATTAATAAACATAATAATCAACAATTAAACACACTTCCGTTGTGGACCATGAAAACAAAAATACATCTTATACTAAAAAATACTTTGTTCTCTAGCCACACATCCACGCCTTCACAAAATAGAGTATTGCTACTAATATACAACATAAATTAGTTAAATAAATTAATAGACAACAAAAGTGAATTAGAAAAAAAATACAATATAAGTTAATCAAATAAAGTATTCTACAATACAAATTAATCTACAACCAAAGTTAATATAATTATAATAAATAACATAAATGCATTAATTATAAATAATTACTATAGAAATTATAGAACTTAAATAAAATTTAAAATGAAAATTAGGAAAAAAATAACTTATTCTACCATAAATTAGACTTGAGCTCCCAAAGTCCTCCTTATATAATGGAGAAAGAAATTTCTTTTATACATCAATTTACTTAAAACTAAAATAACAAATTATAAATATAGATCCATAGGTTTCTCATCCACTTTCACAATTTTTTTTATAATTACCAAGTCATACATAATTCTAAATTCATTACGAAAAGCTCAAAATTTACTTGAAACTAAAATAACAAGGGCCATGTGGTGGCATGTCAGTACTTATTTGTATACATGATTTATATGCATGTATTTTTTAGTCCAATTAGTTATGATGTTATGTACGAAGAAGAAAATGAACCTATAGCTTAAGTTCATATATACAAAGAAAGTTTACACCGAACCAATTGTTTAAAAAAAGGTCTAGTATTTTGAAAGTAATACCAAACTATTCTATTTTATTGCTTAAAAAAAGGCCAAGTATTTTGAATCTAAATTTCCAAATGATATTTAATATATTATTCTTAATTGAATAAAAAACACGGGGTTTTGGATAATATATTTTTTTGTGAGTTGATTCTATTTCTATTGCTATTTATTTACATGGAATGGGAAAACAATTTTTTTTATTGCAAGAATCACTTTTAGCTATGATTTTGCAACATGAAATTTGTGTTGTTGTTTTTTTTTTTTAATTGTGTACTGATATTTATAGTTATTAGTTTGATAGATAAGCCATTTGCTAAAAAATTAAGTAAACAACTAGACAAATTTGACATTTACTTCACTTTGCATGAAACCAACAAACAACACTAGAGAATACAAAACGGCATTTGCTGGTTATTAGTTTTCATAAGTTTTATTGTCTATATCATAGTCTTACCAAAGGTCCATGTGTTTCATTCTAAAAAGAATGTACATATTTTGTAAAGTTTGGAATAAAAAAACAAAGAGCTGACTTAATCTGAGGACATGGCTTGTAGAGCAAGGAATAGAGAATTCATGCTATGGATGATACAATTTACTGGCCAAAGAAGAAACCTGGACTTGACGATAAGAATTAAATTCCTAGTGATACATGAAGTAAAGGGGATGGTTCACAAAATTAAATGGCATTAGGAAAATATTCAGGTCCACACTTTTTTGAAATAATAGAAGGAGAAAAAGGGAACAAAATTTATAGTATAATTACAACAAGAAGGATGTAGTAATAAGGGAGGGATAGAAAACTTTCTCAAAAAGAAAAAGAGGCACTTAGAAGAGATGATGTGGATAGAGTGCTAGTTTCAATTTTACTGCAGACAACAAAAGATATATGTTCTATGATTACAATTTCCAATCAATGGGTTATGTTGCATTTTCATTGTAATAGATGTGGACAAATAACAAGGGGAATATGTGATGTTTTGAATATATTTGTTAGACAACTATGAACGAATATTTTCCTAATTTGTATGTTGATTTTGGTTATGATTATGCATGGGCTCATGTGTCCTATGGTTTCATTAAAACATAACTAAGTTAATACAGTAAACAACAGTAATTTCAAAGTGTCTAAAGTTCAAACTGAAGAAGAGTCTCATAACAGTTTTCCCTAAATGCTTAGTGATATCATTAAAAAATTGAATAAATGAAGTTAAGTATCTCAACGATTTATTCAAATTGGAAAACAATATCATTTAGAACAATTGGTTTCTAAGAGCGTTTGTATTAATGTAAAATCTATACCAGAGATGCTTTGTTTGATAGAGACGGTCAATGTGTACAATATGATATTTGTTTGCAAAATAATGTTCTAATAGACAAACAGTAAGTAAAACATCAAACAAATGTACTGAGGTCGATTATGTGTTGTTGTAGTTATTTTACAGGCTTTACCCTTTATTGTGCACGAGCTTCCATTCCTGCCACAAGGAGCAGTGTTCAGGAGCTTCTGAGAGAGTTCTTGAGCATTCTATAATAGTTGGTATTTCATAGGTGAGGTGGAAGCCCGATGTAAGGTGGTTCCAAGATTATGTCAAATAAGAACTGCAGGAGCGCCTTTACCACCATGCGAGGATTTCTCAACCTGAAGGCAAATAAATGCCACAGGATAGAAATTTCTTGATGTAACTAACACCCAAGCTCAAAAGGGGTAAGACGATCGAATTTCTTAGTATGAATTCGACAATGTGGCAAGGTGCTCATTTAGATCTATAGGTGAAATGAATTCCTGAGAGTAGTCTGCAATCAACAGGATTAGCTGGAGGTAGTTGATGCAATAGTACATCTGGTCTCTAAGGATAGTACAAAAATGTCAACTAAAGTGTATGTGTGGTGCAGAGTCAAAGGTCCATGGCACAACCATTCTTGAAAAATAAGAAGTCATGTTCAATTTCAAGAAAAGGGGAAAAATATTGAATTTATAGAGAGAATTGGATAAGGCTTATCGACTTGTAACTAAGACCGTGGGTGGTAAAACATTGGATTTGGGCAACACAATTCTACTGTTGTACGATTGGAAATTATACATGGATTATCTATAAGGCTCAAACAACTTGGTGGGTAATAGAGATCTAGGAGGACAGAGTAATACTTGAATAATAGAATAATAAAAGTAGTGCCAAAATCCATTTACTTCAAGCTTGGGAGATCAGGCTATATTCGCTTGTAGTCACTTCGAGTTGGTAGTCGCGTGGTCGAGTAGTCGGGAGGCTACATTTCTTTTTCAAATTTTTTTGGATTCGATGTCTAACTTAATATTGGGTTGATTTGACAATTGAGGAGTCAGACATTCAAGTGTTTTTTGTTTTATTGTGATTATTCTATCGTCAGTAAACTATACCATCATTGGGAACTTTCATTACGTCAAAAAATGCTAAGGTCAGAAAGTCTGGTAGTTTGATATTTGGGAATATTGAGGTCTCAAGTTCAGATAGTTTCACAATGAGACAATATTGAGGTCATGAGATCATTTGGATTATTTATAAAACTCAAAGTCACTCGGTGTTCTAAGTCAGGTGGACAAAAGGTCGAGTTGTTTGATAGTCAGGTGGTTTCATTAGCTTGGTAGTTTCATAGTAAGGAATTACTAACCTCAGAAGGTCGGTAGTTTGACAGTCGTAAATGTTGAAGTCAGAGGTTGGGTCGATTATTTATATAAAAAAGTTGTACCTTCTTTGTGTTCGTATTCGGGTGGTTGAAAGGTCAGGTAGTCAGAAGGTCGTCTTTCTTTTTTACTTTCTTGATATGACTTGTGACTTAAATTTCAAGAAAAAAAATATTGTATAAGACTCTTGCTTTTTTTCATTTTGTGGTGAACACAAGAAAAAAATTCATAACAGACAAATAAATGATACTAGACTTTCATTAACTGACTTTGAAAGAATGAAAAGTACAAGATCATTGTTAGTGTCCAACCCTAACCCCTTTATTTATGTAATAAACCCAATAAAGCCCATATTAATAATTGTAACTGGTTGACCCACATTTAAGAAAGGGAGCACAGTTAGTTGCAAATGGCCCATAATTAATAAATAAAGGGTTAACCCATGTTATGCAAAGGACCACTAGTCATTAGGTAGTTCAAGGTCATTTAGCTATAAATAGTTGTAGTTAGAAGGGATACATCATCGAGTCTTATTTTGTAATCGAGCAATGCTCTAGTGGAGGTTGCCCCCTTAAAGATGCAAGTGAAAATTGCATTTCTCTCTGAATAAGAAAATGCTTGTTGTTCTTCTCATGTTATTTTGTGTTCTGGGTTGTATTTCTTCACATATTTGGTATTATGGAATTTCTCGTAGATTAAGAGAATAACAAGTGGTATCAGAGCACTTTCCATGGCTGGTGGTACCTCCATTTTTGCATAATTGTTTTTTAGGCTAGAGACTTGTTTTGATGTCTTTAAACCACAATATCTATCATTGAGCACATAAACCTATAGATTTTGGGAGGCATGCACACAAGAAATACAAGAGGTGGCAAGGCTTGTTGGGCTCCCTCGTAACCCATGTGGGTACCCATTTGAGTAGTAGCGCATTAAAAAGAACTGTGCACAGGCTGAACTTCCTCATACCCTTTGGGTATATCAGAAGCCCCCTAAGCTCACCTAAAACCTTGCCTTAGATAAGTAGTAGGGCGTCTTGTTGATATAGTACACTGAGAACACCACTCGGGGAGATTACTCGCACGTATGACAGGGTAGTTGGCTAGTACGGCTAAGGGTATGGTTGATCCTCCTTAGTTAGTGCGCTGAAATATTGGACCAAGTACTATTGCTGGACCCTTATGTATATTGCGATTTGTAGCACCTATCACTCCTTTATGACCATATTTCCCTCAGATCTCTAAATATCACCCATTATCTTATCTACCAGATCAGATCCACAAGTTAGGGTTCTACCACCGCAGTACAATTCACATCTAGCAATTGGGGTTCTCTCGCCACCGCACCAATCAGATCCACCAGTTGGGGTTCTATTACCACAATACAATTCAGATCTAGCAGTTGGGGTTCTGTCATCGTTGCACCCATCAGATCCACCAATTGGGGTACTACCACCATAGTACAATTCATATCTAGCAGTTGGGGTTCTGTTGCCACTGCACCAATCAGGTCCACGAGTAGGGGTTCTGACGCCGCAGTATAACTCACATTCAACAGTTGGGGTTTCGCATGCAGATCTAACTCTCTGCGCAGTGAAGCTTGTTTCTACTATAGTCTAGGCCCGATTTTCGTAGGATATTGGGCAGAATCATGTTTTCTGGAATTTGGGCACTGTAGTATTGATCCGCGGGGAGTAAAACTCCATTTCAAGTAAAATAATAAATAAATAAATAAAAACGGTTGCATTACACAATCCAAAAGGAAGTACTCTATAAGCATACGTACCCCATGGACATGTAAAAGTTATATTATCATGATCTTTAGTTGTAATCTAAATTTGATTATTTCTACTAAAACCATCAAGAGAAGAGAGATATTTCCTTCCTTCTAATGTGCTTGAAAATTTATCAATGAAACATAATGGGAAATCACCTTTTATAGTTGTTTTATTCAATTCTTTATAATCTATACAGAATCATGGCTTCCAATTTTTCTTTGGTACAATAACCAATGGTGAGGCTCACTTTCTATTTGAATTTGGATAAATAAAGTTTACATTAAACAATTTCTATAAATTTTCTTTAATAGACTCCCTCAAATTAGGGTTCATCCTTCTCCAAGGTTGTCATATATATATATATATATATATATAATATATATATATATATATACACACACGATGAATGCAATTATTTAGATTGATTCCTTTCATCTCTGGATATTCTCATACAAATGTAGCAGAATGTTTTTGTAAAATCTTAATCAATTGTTCTTCTTGAAATTCCTTGATGTTATTATTGATGTTTAATTTTTATCCTGAGTTAATTTCTACAAGAGTATTGCAAAAAATTTCCATTGAATTTAATGATATCTTGGATTGTTGTTGTGAAAAGTCTTCAATACTATAATTTTTTTGAAAAAATTGATTTAACATATGCACAAAATAATTTGGTTGACAACATTGAGAAAAATCGTGATTATTAATAAGATTCATTAATTGATTTTCCTCATAATTTTATGAGATAGTTAAAACTAGTTGAATATTTTCATAATCTTCATAATCATCTTTAGTCCATTCTTCATTCTCTACTTCAATTATTGTTCTTGCTAGTGGATATGATATAAACTTTTTGATTGTATTTCTGGTAGAAATAAGTATGTCAATAGATTTGCAACTAGTAAATGCATGAGTTGTATCTAACCATGTCCTACCTAGTATTGATGGATGACCTTCTAGATTAATATTTGGAGTTAATATCATGAAATCAACTAGATACACCCATGAATATAGGGATACAAGTACATCTTCTAACATACCCTTTGATTTGATAACGTAAATGTCTTGTAAATACAATATAGTAGGAGTATATTGAAGATTAGTCAATCTTAACCCATCCATAGGCACTTTCGTCATGACATTTATAGTCTCACCTAAGTCAATAAATGTATTTGTGATTTCAACATTAATGATATGAATTTTTATAAGGGGATGTCCTTCATTTAAGTATTTTCAATTGTAGTTTATCCCACCATAATTTCTACAATTTTTCTCATAAGTTGAACTTTTTGTATTTCTTTTTGTTTTCTTTAAGGTCTTTTAAAATAGGAGTTTATTTCTTTGCTTGAAGTAAAGGAATTTTAACAAAATTATTTTCCAACTCATATAACATATCATAATTTCGAAAAATATTTTTCTTCTCTACACCTTTATAATTTTGTAATCTCTCCCGAAAAGGATTGATTTGTAATGATATAGAGAGTTTTTCAACTAAAGGGGTTTTAGGAGTTTATATTATTTTATTAACATCTATTTGTTTCGGAATTTCTTCCTTTTGAAGACTCACCCCTTTTAAGGAGTTTCATCCTCTTTACATTACTTAATGACAATAGGAGAACATTTGCTTGGTAAAACTCTCCCATATATAATATGGATATCATTTAAATCTAGAGGAGATATCATATAAGTCTAAAAATTTTGAACTTCAACATAAAGTGGCTTGTTGAGCTACTTCATTTTTGAGGTTTCGAACTAGTTTTCTAGGTAGTTGGTTTGGTCTTTGAGGAAATGAAGTACATTGTAATGGAAGGGGTCAAATATTGGTCAATTAAGGATGTTGAAATTTTGGAGGCAATGGAGGCATGGAGGCTGTGGTGGAGAATATATTGAGGATGATATTGAGGATATTATAGGAAATTTTAAGGTTATTATGGATTTATAGCCTAGGAAACTTGCCATGGTTCTGACCAAGATGGATTTTGGGAGTGGGGTGGCTAGGTTTTCCAAGGTAGGGGTGTATTCCATCTATTATAAGTTTGTGAATAATATTGAAATTGTGGATTAAAGATCCTAGACCATACATGGTTGTTGAAGCTACCAAGGTTTATTAGAAGCAACATAACAAAGTCGTTTTGGTGTCTGAATTATTCCAACTTCTTCTTGGTAAACAAACTTGAATCCTAGTATTTAAGAACAAACTTTTGTAGCATGTTTTTATGCAAAAGTAACATAAATTTTAGTATTTTCAAGAGGAAATTCTCTTAATGCATGTTTCTTTCTAAATCTAGGAAAAAATATAGATAGAACAACATCCTTATATTTTTTATTTTTCTTTATTGTTAGGATATCAATTTGTTAACTAAGATTTCCAAGATATTAATTTTAAAATTATCAAGAAAATTACTGTGTTCAACACGACTTACCAATCCTAATATGGCATTACTTTCTCTTGTTATGGTTGTATCTCCAGGATTTCTACAATATTTTGTCTTTCCTCTTGATATATGTTTGCCAATTCATAAATCTCTGCAAATGATTATTGTGACATATCATTTACCCACAAGTTTAATAAGATCAATCCATTCATCCCTTATATCTCTAAGTAAGAAAGTCTTTAATTTATTAAGTCCTAGCTTATGCAATTTTTCTCTCTTAACATTATATGCAAATCTCTACACTAAATCCTCAAGGATTTCATCTTCTTTTTTATTCATTTTGGAAACTCTCTCTATAAGATTAGGAAGTATACAATAATATTTAGTTTTTTTTCTAAATATAAATTTTCATATATTCCCATGACCTTATTGAATTAATCCCTAAACCCATAAACCATCTTAGAGCATCATATTTCAATGTGGCTAGAAATAATTTCAATTTTTGAGCATCAAGAAAATAATCATAATATTTGCATAACACTTAAAATTCAAAGAAAAACATTTTGGGATTCTTTGTCATCATACCTGTAGAGCCTCTATTCTACACCTACTTATCTACCGTTTTCCTCAATCTTTCCTTGTATTTCCTTATCTTTTGCCTCATTTTCACCATAAAACCACCCAGATCATTACAGTAGGTGTTATTAAGCATGATTAAGTAAGTTTTGCTAATGGATGACTATTTGTTTAGATTTTGGCTTACTTGTAGGCATCCTGCAGCTTTCTGGTGATCCTGCAGCTATCTGATGATCCTGCAGCTATCTGAACATCCTGCAGCCTTTTTGTTAAACGCTATGTTCCACGTGTCGGTTTGCTAGATGAGACACATGGGCACTTAGATGTCAATGTGCTCGAGGTGCCTGTCCTATTTTTCCGGCCATCCACATCATCTTTGTCCACGGTCAAAGCTGGGCAAGTCACGGTCAACTCAAGGCAGTTTAGCGGTGATTGTGAGCTGTTTGGTCACGTCATCCTAAACGGTGATTAGTCCACGTTCTATAGATGGCAGGGGACATGATCCAACCTGGGATTCATTGCCCATGACGACAGAACCACCAACTCGTCCACGCAGCCGCATGAAGTGCCAAAGAACCATGAAAACGCATAACAGTCATTTACTTTTCAATTATTTAGTTGCACGGATAGGCTATCTTAGAAACTTCTATAAATAGCTGCGTCTGTGTACACTTATTAAGCTTTTTATCAGTTGTATTTTGATGAACCTGTGTTATATTTTCAAGCATTCTAAACTCTGTTTTTAAGTGCTATTCTAGCACTCTGTTTTATACATTTTCTGCAATGAAGAAGTAGACATAGCATTGTCTTGAAGTTTCCAGATCTCTGAGTTTTCCTTGTGGCTGAATGGACAGAGGGCCCCGGCTCATTTCTGCCACTGTAAAGTATTTTATGTGCAAGTAGCATTTCCCTTTACTTGTTTATTTCCTTAAGCATGTATAGTTTCCTTTATTTGTTTTCCTTTCTTTCAAGCTGATCAGTGTTATTTCCTTGCAGATTTCTTTTAGCCCGGGATTTGTGTGTGTATTTGCTTTAATGTCTAATGGTAGTTGCAGCTGTCTTATTCATAATGCTTCCCTCTTTACTCTGTTTTTCTTGATTAGCTTTAGCATAGTTTTACAAGTTGGATGCTAACTAGTTTATGCTCTCTTTATCATGAATAGCTTATCTTTCAAGAGAGCAGAATATTGATTAATTGCAGCTTGTATTTAAGTAGATTTGGCTTGTGATACTAACACTTTTTCCACTTGCTTACACACAGTCACATATGTAGGAGCAGTATGTTGGAAAAGATCTAGTAGTGTTACAATTTGTCAATTAAAGTAGATTAGAGTTTTTATCAATTCTTGGATTTGTTTTCAGCTCCCTTCTAATCGTGTTTTATGCAAATACGCAGTAGAAACAGAGAGTTAGAAGGAGATTGTCATTAACATCAATCCTTGAAGTGATTTTCTTATTTCTTCTATTTGCAGCAGTATGGATAGAGACTAATGCCATTAGATTGTGGTCATTTACTTTCAAGCCATTTACTTTCAAGTCATTTTGATTTCTTCATTCTTTTCAAGTTCTTTTCTCTTACAAGTTCAGCAAGCAATTAGAAACCACCATCACACACACTTTCACTCATATAGAAATCACTTTCACACACTTGCACTCATTTGTCTATAATCATCATTCCATTTTAGGAAGATAAGTTAATCATAAACAACCCCCCTAAAACAACAAAAGCTCTAAGAAAGTTACTTAAGTACATATAGTACACCCTCACTTCATCAGCTTACGAGCCCCAGGTTGACAATTAATACTAGCAATTTAGATAACAATAAATTGACTAAACATCGCTGAAAGGGCCGGTAGCTGCGGGATTTGTTTGGCTAAATAATTCTTCCAAACCTGTGTCAAGCCCAAATAAGCCAACAACAGACTAGCGGCAAAGTGTGTTACATGGGGAAACAATGTTAATCTCAATTAATATCTATGTTGTAAGGACAAATTATACTCTATTCAAAATATATTCTACTAATAATTTTTCCACTACACTTATTGTTTTTCCTACTGATAATTGGATTTCATTGGTGTACTAAAAAGGATTGTCATTAATGTATATTACAAGATCCATAGGAGGCCATGGATATAAGACGTGGATGGCGTAGAACTATGTTGATGGTGCTGGATCCACCAACATTCAAGGGATCTCGCCAATATGAAGTCCCAATTAGATCTCACACCATTTGGTGTAGGAGTCTCATCCGATATGATGGTTTGGTTTCTATTTACTTAAATATTTTCCTTAGCTCTTGTTGTTCAACATATGAGAGTGTTACACGAGTGTCTTCAAACAACGAGGTGAGTGTGTAATGTAACCTTGTCTAGGTTCTCTTACTGCAAAAGGGGGAGAGTAAAGTGAGCCTTTAAGTGAGAGGTGATAGTACCACCCAGGAAGAGACACACATGAACCAGAAAGGTTTGTCCCGCATCCATCGGAGTAGTCCACAGTGGATGCGACAGCTGTTAAAACTAAAGTACAAGGGAAGACCCATCCACCATCCAACATATTAGTCCACAACATATGTGACGATCATTTTAACCAGTAAACAAGGAAGTTTTGTCTAGTATCATGCGGAGTAGTCCACAAGGATGAGACAACAGTGATAAACAATACAACACATTCCCAACAAGGAAGTACTAAAAGAACTGAAATAGTTCAACTATCTTAGTACATGTGAAACAAACATGAATTACAAATGCCAAAAAAATAGTCTTACAAAAATCTACAAAAACATGCATGAAAATGTGTTGGCCTTAACAAGCTTATGTATTAAGCAAAAATTCCAAGACACATATGTACACCATACATCACTAGCCCATAATAGTGATGTGGCCTTGAAAACTCATGACACAACTTGACTTAACACTACTGACATGGACTAGCTCATTGTGGTGACAATGTCAAGCTATTGTTGTTGTTGAGTGATGGATGTGTTCTTGGATGTCCTGTCTTTTCTCCTCCACGTGGCTTGATGTTGCAAGGTATTCAATGATCTTGGTCTTGAAAAGTAGTTGCATGCATGTGTTCCCTTCACTTGTTCTTGATGAGATTCTTTTGTCCATACAACTGCAAGTAAGTCTTCTAGCATGTTCACTCCTTCTTCATCTCCTTCATCATCTCGCCATGATCTAATAGTGTACCTATTCCTACAATTCACTCATGATAGGACAACATCAAATCCAAAACCTCCTAGTCTAAGATGCATGCATTTTTAACCATGGACTAGGCCCGGGACAGATGACAGGCTAGGAAGAGGGCCCAACAATTGTGCATTGCGTAGTTCCAAGTGACAGGGAGGGAAACTAGTCACTAAGACTACGTAATGTGCATCTCAAGCTTGACTGAGGAACTCCGGAGCACAGTATTCATTGTCGGGAAAAATTATGCAGATGCAACTGGGAGGCAGTATTGTGCAGTTGAGATCAAAAGTGGTACTTGCAAGGTGAGACCCTGGGAGGCAGGTATGTGCAGTTTTTCGATGGAAGACGAGATAGCGTAGCAGAGGGACCAGTTTAGACAGTTCTGCACACTTTCTGGGAGCAGCGAGTCTCGGCTGAGCGAGGACACTAGGGGAAACATATGTGCAGTTTTGGGAGGCAAAGTAGGCTCAGGTCTCTGTGCATTGCAAGGTTCCAACAGGAAGGAAGGAGGCTTGATGATTGATCCTGAGAAATGTGCAGTTCAAGTCAGGCTTGAGGAAACTTCTACACAATTCTGGTAAGGAAGGAAGGTTTCTCACCTCTTGGATTTCCCAGTACAATTTCCATGGAGGACAGTCTCTACGCATTGCGCAATTTCAAGAAGCATAGCAGGATCACTGAGGGATGAGACTGCGCAATGCAGCTCAGTCGGGGTCTAGTGAAGCGGAGTTATCTGGTCGAAAGGATTGTTAGGAAAATGGTTGTGTGGGAGGCAAGTGAACTCACGAGAAACTTTACATTGTGATCACACACATATCATACTTTGACGACACGACAACACAGACCACCAGAACAACAAGACAAAACAGTACCCTCTGTGAGACTGTCTAGATCCAAAAGCGACAAATGAAACACTTGAGATAAAACTTGGGACAACCATGAAGACACTTGTGCAACAGTGCTTAAAACTTTGTGTATGAGAGCAACCGATGTTTAAATAGGTAGAACAACTCTAAAACACAAAGACAAACCTTCAAAATCACCAAAACAAGACCGCGAGCATGATAAAGCAATCAACATGCCAAAATAAAAAAAGTTGTTCAAACAAGAAAAAGGGGTGAAAAGACTCAAACGGAGCTCACAACATGAGCTCGAGTATTTGCAACCATAAAGTAAAAACCAAGGAAGGCTCTTAAATTTGAGTGCAAGCCAAAATTTTGGAGGGTGTTGTAGCTGCTACAACACTTGGCAACACATTGGTTGAATACAAGCTTGTCTATTTTAGTTCATTTTAGTCCAGGGCCTTTGTCCTTTAGGAAGTATATATTCACTGTGCAATTTACTTTAGTTTCCCCACCTATCCCATGTGTAGACATGGTTCACCTTATACCTTTTCAGTTTAACACAACACAAGATTCAACCAAATCACAGTGTTTCGAATTGGGAAGGGTAGTTCAATTCACAAGATTAAGATTTTCAGAGTATACTTTTTCATCTCTAGTGTTGCTCCGCTGCCAGCAAACCTGGACAGTACCTCGGTGGAGTCCCTTAGGAACACAAGCATTGCTCCACTGCCAGCGAGCCTAGACAGTACCCCAATGGAGTTTCCTACTTCACCTCTCTGTGCAAGAAGCATTTCTCTTCTTTTGCCTTTGTTATTTTTTAAAATATAAATATGCATATGCACTTATCTGTTTTTGGGGCGTAAGAGGGATCCTGACTTATTAAGAGTAGGATAGGTTGTTCCTTCAGAGAAGCATATAAATACCTTTGATTCAGTTTTGCTTGTTTAGATTTTCCCCTTCTCCGTTTATACTAGTTGGATAAGATTGAAAACCCAAAGCAGAAAACTAAGTATAGGCATGAGGTTTCCTAGACTAGACACAAGTTCATGGTTTGACTAAAGCTCTCCTTATAGACAGATTGTATTTTCTGTTACGGCTTCATTGGCCAAAAGTTACAACTAAACACAAAGAAGATGGGACAGCGGACTGACCAAAGGCTGCAGTGTCAGGAAACTCTTTGAACTTCAGCCACATACACATTCAGAATCTAGAACACAGCGAGGCACAACACTTATTCACATAAACAAAACAACAGAAAATCAAGATAGAAAAATAGTAAAAAAAATATATTATGTACATAGCGCAGGGCGCGGTCCTGGATCTCATTGAAAATAACATTTTAAGTCTTGGCCATTGACAGGGAGATATTCAATATTCCCATCAAATGATTGAAGATGATACATGTTTTGGCCAAGCTTCTTATGAACTGTAAAAGGACCAATCCATAGGGATTGAAACTTCGTGTGCTTGCCTTTTTCATAGTGAGCTTTGTCCCACTTTAAAACTAGGTCACTCCTTGCATACTTTCTATCGAACCATCTCTTAATACGGTTCTCGTGGAGTGAAAATTGTTCCTTTGCTTTCATCTGTTCTTCCCATAACTTGTGAAATGTATCCATCCTATGTTGATCTAAAAGACATGACTTTCCTTAGGATTCTTGGGACAAATGGAGAGCAGGAAAGTAAATGTTCGGTGGGAGGATGGCTTCCTTTCCATATACCAAGAAGTAGGGGGAAGTATTCATAGAAGTCTTAGGTCTGACTCGCTCAACCCATAAATCATTCACTAGGGTGGAGTGCTAGCTTTGTTGCTCAGAGTAAATGGTCTTTTTGATGATGCGAATGGGGTTCTTTTTTGTAGATTTGGCGAGACCATTTCCCTGTGGATAGTAATTAGTAAAATTCTTCAAAACAATATCATTTCCAAATGAAAATTCATAAAGTTTTAACGAGGAAAATTACGTTGCATTGTCAAAAACAAGTGACGTAGGAACGCAAAACCTAGAGATGATGTTCTATTCTAGGAAGCTAATGACTTCCTGATCATTCACTTGTTTCATCAGAACTACCTCTATCCACCACATGGAATAATTTGTAGTAGTCAAAATATAGCAGTGTTGTTGTGATGAATGTGGGAAAATCCCTTGAATGATATACAAGCCCCACTGTTGGAATGGTTCTTCCACTACAACAAGCTGCAGCGGGCCTGCTAACCTTCGGTTTTAGTCAGCGCACCTCTAACAGACTAGACACTTGCAGGGGTAAGCATGTGCATCCTTGAATAATGTAGGCCAGTGGAATCTGGCCCACATAACATTTTGCATTATGGTGTTACCCGCGAAGTGTCCCCCGACTGGTCTGTCATGGAGATCACGTAAAACCTTTTCTTAATCTGTGCCTCCAGGAACCTAAGCAAGATACCATTATGGTGGTTTCTGTAAAGCACCCCATGCACCAACTGGTAGGATAATGCTTCCAGTCATAGTTCCCTCTTTTGTCGCATAGAAAAATAAGAGGGCATGGTTCCATGCTCAAGGTACTGGCGCGCTTCTATGTACCAAGAGTTTCTGTGCGAAGTGGGAGGGGCTCACTCAACATTGTACATTTCTATTTCTTACTCCCAGTCTATGAGCTCTTCTTCTTCCGCTTGTTCGTGAACTTCTTCCACTGCTATTTTTCAAAGACCTTGACCCTTGATGGTATGAACTGGTTTGATGTCAAGATCATACTCTTACAGTCCTATAATCCATTTCGCCCTTCTCTCACCTAACTCTTGTTGAACAAGCAGTGATCTAACTGTTGGGTGTGGCATAAAGACAATGAAATGGTTTTTCAACAGGTAGGGCCTGAAATGATTCACCGCATTTTACACTGCATAAGCTTCTTTTTCCATAGTAGGATAGTTGAGTTTCGGTCCTTCCAGGCTCACACTCATGAAGGAGATGGGTTGCTCATTGTTTGACTCGTCCTTCTGAGTGAGCAACGTAGCAAGTGAAGTGTCGGAAGCAAAAGTATAGAGAAATAAATTGTTGAAGTTTGGGATGTATAGTGTTGGTGCCTTTGCTATTGCTTGCTTTATATGGGCGAACACATCCTTTTCCCTCCTTCCCCAACTGTAAATTATGTCCTTCTTGATCATCTCTTGTATGGTTTTCACAATTTTTTAATAATAAGATATGAACTTTCTAAGGAAGTTGACCTTCCCCAAGAAAGACTGCATGGATTTCTTGTTCACAAGGTGGAGAATCTACATGATGGTCCGAACCCTGTTCAGATCCACCTTGATCCCACTTTTGGCAATGATGTGTCCAAGCAAGTTACCCTTGGACACTGTGAAGATTCTCTTCTTGGGATTCAAGGATATCCTGTATTTCCGACATCACTCAAAGATCTTCTTGAGATGGCGCAGGTGGTCTAATAGTTGTCTTGAGAAGATTATTACATCATTGAGGTTGACCCCCATGCTCTGTCTAATGAGCCCACAGAAGGCGGTGTCCATTGCATGCTGAAATCTTACACGTGCGTTTACCAACCCAAATAGAATTCTGCGAAAAGCAAATGTATGCCACTTGGTATAGAATGTTGTTTTGAGTCTATCAAGCTATGCTACCAGAACCTAGTTGTATCTTGAAAAATCATCAAGAAAATAAAACATCTCTACTCCATATATTATCTATAGTATATGATCCATGGACTGACAGGGACTAAATTGGACACCCATGTTGAATGTCCACTTTATAGACGATCCGAGCATCCAACAACTTGGTAAGTTCTTTATGTATGAGGGACTCAAGTGATGGATGAACCTTCCTCAGCTTCTGCTGAATAGGCTTGGCCCCTTCCTTGATTGGTATGACGTGTTGGATTAGTCACATGTCATGTGTCTTAATATCATCATACATCCATGTGAATACATCACGGTACAGTTTGAAAAGGCCGATGAAAGCATGTTGCTCTTGTGATGTACAACATGTACCGAGATTCATAAACTTCGGATCATTTTCCATTCCCAAATTGATTTGTTAGTGCAACAATGTAGAGCTATGGGTTTTGGCATTTACAGGTCCTTGAAATCGGTTCTATAGGTCATACATCTTCTCAAGTGATACCATGCCCTTGGGGATAATGTTGCCTTTGCTTATATTGGTTGCATTCTGCAAACATTGCTCGTGCTCGTCCTAATCTATCGCTTCGTTCTTGAATACGTTAGGATTAGCCATGAAATGCAATATCTATTGATCATCATAAAAAATGTGTAAATTAGTGATGTTATATGGGACATATGGTTTATACAAAATCTCAACAGAAAATCTATCCCTTAATGGTGTCATCCTAGCAGCTACATTTGCAAAGGCATCTACAACTACATTACACATTCTTGGTACTGAAATAATGTTAAAATCTTGGAATTGAGAATAAGTCACAATACCTCTTGTTGATAACTCTTAAGATGAGGTGACACATAGTGTATAGTGTTACTTACTTGATGCACCATGATCTCTTAATCACCTACCACTTTTAGAACAACAACTTTGAGGGTGATGGAATTTTGTAAGCCCAAGACGGGTGCTGCATACTCGGAGGTGTTGTTCGTGCACTTGAACTCCAAGCGGCTAGAGATTAATTTTTTTCTTTGTAGTGGGTATGTTAAAACATAATCGGCTCTAGAGGTGTCTTGCGTTTTGGATCCATCAAAGTACATGGTCCACATATCATTTGTACAAGGACCACTTGCCCCACTAGTACTACTATCACTACTGCTACTACAGTTACAAACTACTGTACAAGTTTCATTCTTTCCAGCTGGGCATGGAAGGAGACCCAATTGTGTCTCCAAAAAGTAATTTTTGAACATGAGTTCTAGCAAAGCCAACGGTTCATTTTCCCCATCCAAAGGAGTCACATTTTCTTTCATGTATCTTTCTGACAATACTTGGATCTAGTTTTTTCTTCCCTTATATAGAAGCCATAAGTGCAACCAGTCAGTGGAAAAGTATCCTTGCAACTTGCTTGACCAGTCTCTACTGAGCAATACATCATATGCTTCCAAGATGTCCACAACTACAATATTGATGCATTGATGAACTCGTCTGTCAAACGATAACCAGATGATTACATCCCTGAGTTCACCAATGGCTCGTACACATGTTCTGTGAACATTGAAGTTGAAAATTTCGAATGAGAACAAGAATGGTGGGCAAAGTGAATTTTCCTCCTCCATGTGGAGAATGTTAAGCACAAATGCAAGAGTGTCAAGAGACTTACTTGATCCCTTTCTGGAAGAGGTAGCATCCCCTGTAGAGGTTTTCCCAAGCGCTTATAGAAGAATGTCCCGTTGACTCATGATTTTTGTGAGCTCATACAGAGATATGTTTGCACAAGTCTTCTTCATGTCTTCCACAATGTTATAATCTAAAGCAGGGAGACTCAGCTAGGTGTCCAAGGGTGGAACTGAGTTCATGACTCTAGTGGGATGCTTTTGCCTTTGCTGCTTGTGGAAACACTTTTCACTGAAGTTTTCTTCCCGAACTTGCTCTGAGTGTTTTCTATTGAATTGACCGATGAACCTACTTCCCTTAACATGTCTAGTCTTATTTTATCCCTTAGTATCTCAAACACATTGGGGACCCCTTAACTTCTCAATTTATATCGATTGTTTTTCTTTGGGGCCAGACCATCGTTTGAGGTTCCTTCTCGGTGGTGGTCTTCTGCGTTGTCTGAGTACACTGATACATGTTTACTACATGCCCAGTACTTGGAGCTTCATTAGATGTAGCAACTTCTTCTTCTTCATTTCCAGGCTCAGCTTGCTCATTAGCCATGAGTGTGTTGGACAACTACGTAGCCATGCTACTCATTCCATAGTTCCATTCCAGGCACATTCTTTCTGAGTGCTTGTCATGGTGAAATGCACATTATGAATCTGTCGCAAGTTGGTTAAGGTTCAAAACCAAATTGGAGCTCTGCGAATATTTGGTTGGATGGTTGTTGTTGCTACTCGAAGCTACATTCTTATTCATTGGGTAACTAGAAGGCTTGTTGCTCATGGTTGTCTCGTTCATCCTTTGTTTAAGTTTAGCAACTTCCGTGGTTAGGGACTTGACGAGACGAGTAAGGCTCTCAATGTCATTTTCTTCCTTTTCCTTAAACTTACTTACAGAGATCTGAGACTTCTTGCTTATGTCTTTGGAGTCCTTAGAGGATTCGTCATTTACAATGACTCCAACAGCACACAGTTCTTTCTCTACGGTAATAGCCTCTTCACAATTTTTTGTCAATGTTTGTTGGGATGGGGTCCCTCGGGTTAAGTTTTGGTCAAATTTTTGGTTAAATTTTGTATAAAATGTAAAGTCTCTGTGAAATGTGGAAGTGGAGGGTGAAGATAGTATGAGTCAAAGGGGATTTAGTCCCTTAGGTGGGTAGGTGATAGGATGATTTGAGAGCCACCCATGGTTAGCGGAACATGGTATTGTAACAAAAATGTTGTATATAGATGAGTCATAGCGAGTCTAGAGAGGTAACTAAGATAGAAGATCATTGTTTTGGGCAAGGAGGTAAGGCAAGAATGGTCTGTTTCCTTATACTTAGGTGAAGGGGAAGGCTCCTATAGCTGAGTGCGCGGAGGCCTTGGCAAGTCCATAGGCTGAGTGCGCAGGCCCCTGCAGCTAAGTGCGTAGGGAAAAGAAGTCTGTATTTGAAAGATTATACTCAATAAAGACAGTTTTGAGCCAATTTTGGTGCATCTATGCATTATTTCTTGTTTCTGCAAGTGTCTATAATTTCTCTTTGTGTTAAACTTTATATGAATTAATGCTTATCTAGTGTGTGAAAGTAGTAGATCAGTAATATTTATGCATGTTATGAATAATTAAGAACCTTCACGAAGATCTTGAAGCTATTTAATTGAAATTATTGTAATCATCTATTCTGGAAGGGTTAGAGTTTGCGAAGGTAGATCTAAGCCTTAGGAACCAGAGGAACCTATCACATTGACCTTTGGATGTGAAAACCTGGTTCTGTCATCTCCCAATACTGCTTCAGGTGATACTTCAGCTTGCATTACGCGGGTTGTTGCCAAAAGGGAAGGAAGTTAGGCTTTTGTTGGTTGGCATAAATAATGTTGAACCTGGGTCAGGCCCCATGAAGCCAACAAATGGTTCCGTTGTCGGGACCAGGATCTTGTTAAAGGGATGTGTGATAAATGGTTCCGCACGAAGAAAGAAATTGAGAAGTGGATTGATCGAACTACACATGTTTGCAGCACAGGAAAATAGAAATGTGTACTTGTCCAAGGAAGAGTGGTTGAACAGATACTTATACATAGATGAGCTTGAAATCTTCTTCTGCTCTTTTCCTTGTGATTTACACGAGTGGCTATCTCGGTTAGTAGATAGTCAGGGCATGTGGAAGCTTGACAACCCTATTGTGTGGACCCTAGAACTAGTGAAGCATTTGGAGGGTTCAGAAAATAACATCGTGCTGGTCATCTATCACTGGATTGATCGTTTTTTAGGAGGATTCATCACTAAGTTCACGATCGATATAACTGTCAGTTATAATGAAGCAAAGCGTGGGTTATTCAAGGGACCAAGAGGTAAGTACTTAAAATATCTGAAGACCTGGATTAAGATGTTGTTGTGTGAAAATCGGGTTATGCCATTACATTGATGTTTGGGACTACGTAAAGCAGAAAACCCTTCAGAAGAAACGAAGAATCAGGCTCTAAATACAGTCTGTTGTTAGGATCTCCTGATAGTGACGACGAAGGAACTATTCTGAGAACACTGGGAAGTGCGCTGAAAATAGTAAGCCAGGGTATCCTAGGGATACCCCATCCATCCACTCCAACCCCACTTCCATCTCCGCCACATACACCTACACCTCCACCTCCACCTCTGCATCAACCATTCAACGTGGCGAACACGATGAAGATGTCGATATTTAAAGGGGTGGGAAGCGAGGACCCTGAACAGTTCTAGTTCATTGCGAATGTTGTGTGGAAGGCACAACATATTAGTGATGATAATATGAAGAAAACACAGTTGGTCACAGCGCTGCATGATAGGGCATTGACTTGGTATATCGAATTTTGTATGGATACACCCGGTGCCACTTGTACATTGCTTCGTTATTGCCTCATATGAGATTACCATTGTCACAGCAGAAGATAGGAATGCAAGAAGAAGCTATGGAGATTGCTATGAGATTAGAAGTTTCGCCAGTGTAGGATATGAATGTAGGGGTACAAGAGATTCAATCACAAATAGCAAGTGTGCACATGGAGTTGGAGAGCTTGAAGATAGGAAAGGAAGCTCAGCCTAAGGTGCACGTAGAAGTTTGGTGCATAAAATGTAAAGATAAGGGGCATGATAAGGATCATTATCCTATTTATCATAATTAACTGATTGGAGGAGGTCATGTTCCTTTGAAGCCTGAGAACATTACAGGACCAAGCATAGGAGTACCCTTATGGTGCGTTATCTGCCAGATAGTTGGGAAGCATGCGACTGACCACTATCACCTGTTGTAAAATTTTGTACAAACTCCGCAACAGTGGTTTTGTACCTTTTGTAAATCAGTTGGGCATGATGAACGAAACTGCGGAAGCTACGAATTAATGATGGATTGGACGCCTACATATCAGATGCAAGATGAAACTCGGCCTCGGGATCAGGGCATGGGTGTAGTGCACGAAGGATTTCAAGGTTGTGGAAGAGGAAGAGGAGGAGGGGTTGGAAGAGGTCGCAGACAAATTATCTGCTACAACTATGGAGAAGTTGGACATTTTGTGTGCGACTGTCAGAACCCAATGCATCCATCATGTCAGTATTGCAGACAGTTTGATCATGTGATAAAGGATTGCTTGATGTTAATAGCCAAAATGCAAGACAAAAGGACTCAACCAACCACGTAAAATATACAGATGATGAGTGTGGAGCCTCATGAAGAGTACCATAGCATCAATATTGTGATGCGAAGTGATATTGCCACAGGAGAAGATAAAGGAATGCAACCAGAAACCGAAGGTTGGGCATGCAAGGCTATCAAAAAATAGGTTGGATTTAATCTCAACAAGGCTAAAGAAAATTTTATGGAAGCCAAGAAAAACTTTGTTGAGGTTTCTACATCAGGAAGTCAAGAGAAATCAGTTGGAAACAATGAGGCACAGGACATGGATCCCTCTCTATTGGCTACTTTTCTGAAAACCTATATGAAGCTGTTGCAGGATAGGAAGGTGGTGGAAGGGCTCCAAGAGCTAATTGACAACTGTATGGGTAAAATCAAAACTCCTCCTGAACAACGCGCTATGAAGAAATTGGGTAAACATAAGAAGCAGACAGGGCGCGAAATGAGGCTGACCACACAGATTGCAGAGTACGAAATGGATCAAGTCATCATGGATTTGGGATCTAATACAAACGTGCTGCCAAAGCTAACGCGGGAAAGGATGGGGAGACCTGCACTACAATGGTATCCTATACAGCTACGCATGGCCAATCAACAAAAGAACATTCCTATGGGGCACCTGTACGGGGTAACAACAAACATTGAGGGAGAAAGCACTCTGGTCGACTTTGAAGTAATTGAAATAGTGGATGACAACAATTCTTACCCTACGCTATTGGGAATTGATCAGGCCTTTGACATGGATGCAGTAATTAATTTGAAAAAGCGAAGAATGACATTTGAAAGGAAGGCACTCTGACTTATTGTCCCATTGGATCCCACTAAAGGAGCACGCTACACTGAACTAGTCCGTGACTATGAAGAAGATGACAATTTGGATCAAATATACAAGATCACTACACGTGATGAAGACTGGATCAATCCCATTGCAGATGGCAAAATTACCTGGGATAGAGATAGTTCCTGTACCTTGGATTTAGATGAAGAACTCAAGCACTGGCAGAATATGTTACATGAAGTCTCAATGCTACGCTCCAATATGATGACAAAATCACTTCGCTGCGTATCTAAAAAGGTATGAAATCTACCTCATTATGATGGTTTGAATGATGTTAACTTGTTTTTGGATCAATTTGAAAAGGAGGTGCTAGAGGAATATCGGCTCTAGGAACTAGACCTGGCGCTACGCCTACACAATGGTGGGGGACGCATAAGGATAGCTTTGTTTACTGAAAAGAATACAAGCGAATGATGAAGCTAATGTTCGGGTACGCAAATACCCACCTGACAGAGAAATATTCAGGTAAGGATGATCCACATGAGCATTTGGTGCAATGGACTAAAGCTTGGGGGGAGGAGCCTCAACCTTAATGGGTACATATCTTTTGTCACACCCTAGATACTATTCTGATGAACTAGTAGTTGGAGACAGAGCTACGCATGGGACGAATGACTGGGATATCCTGAGGAAAGTTTCTTGTTAACTTTAAGCTTTGAGGATGGATTTATGTGCATTGATGAAGCGCTCCAGGAAATTAAGACTGCAATCTTCAAGATGTCGAAGGAGCTGGTAGAATGGGTTCAACCAGACTTGAATACACAATTGCATCCTTCACTAGAATGCTACAACGTGAATGTAGAAGAAGAAGAAGAGGATCCACGAAATATCAACATTCCAGAGTCTAAGGGAAAGCGCAAGGTTGAAGGACCCAAAGCAGCGAACCCTGATATGGCAGTACCTTTGAAGACAGTAGTGACCAATCCAAGGTTCTAGATTAGACTAAATTTAATGTCAACCAAGGTAGGTAAACTTAGAGACACGTGTCTAAAGTCCATAGACCTAAAAGGATCTCATCTACCTAACTAAGTGTCTACAGTGATAGGCTACAACACTCTTTTACAAGAGATTGGAACATGTTTCCTTTCACACTTTAAACACTCAGATCATCTAATTTAATTAATTGTTCTAAAAACAAGGTGCTACTAGTCTGAGTTCTTAATCCTCTTACAAGGATATCATGCACAAAAACTCTTCCTCGGCAACACACTAAGCATCCTAAAAATGAAATTCATGAAAACCAAAAACTCTTCTAAGCATGCTGAAATTCAAATGCATGAAAACAGAGTCATAGAAATACTTTTAAAATTCAATGGTCGATTAAATCTTTTACAAGATCTTTTTCAATAATCTAGCAATTGAATTTTCAAGCTATCACCATGAATCATCAAATAGCAATCACGAGAACTTCTAATCGAATTAATTAATTCACAAGCAAAGAAATGGCATCAAACGCTATTCAGATCTGAAGTTTAAATGCTATGAAAATGAAATGAAAGTATACCAGTCTGTAGGAATTTACAGGGTAAGTTCCTCAGACAGAACACCAGAAGGACACCGCTCACAAACAGATCACAGATCAATACACCAGTATTTTGACGTGGTTAAAACCCTCAGAGAGGGAAACAGTCCACGGCCTGCGCAACGTGGCTACTACAGGCAATTTATTAATAAAAGAATGAAAATTTACATAAGCTTCTCTCATGCACGGTTAACCTACAAATGACCCTCCATGCGCTTTTAAATAGAATTCATGGACCAATCGGGTGTCAAGCCACGGATCAAGTGTCGGTAATACCGAGGAGAGAATGAACCGTCGGATCACTACATATCGTGACCGTCGGATTGTAAGTTACAAGATGTACAACGGTAAAGAAACACACTTTACCTAACTCTATACTAGACCAAGTTGAACTTAACTATTTCCTATGTGTCGGAATATCCTAACATCCCCCCTTAAGAACAAGTTGGGATAGGATTGAAGGATTTACAAATATGACACAATAGGAGAAGGAAGGAGGCACTAGAGCCTATCCCCCCTTAGTGACAACTTCCTGAACTCCAACCATAAATCGAAGTTTAGTGAACTTGGCCTCTGTGAGAGCCTTTG
>APFE030979385.1:0-97920 GCA_000404065.3 Pinus taeda
TAATGAAAAATCAAGCTGGTAGTCTCGATTTTGGGATCCAGGGGAAAATCTCTATGTATATGTGTTTTATGTGTTATGATCTTGCATTGTTTATTTTCTATGTTTTAGAATTCGTATGCAGGTAATTTTTGTACGGGGTTAAAACCTACACATATAAATTACTATTCATGAGACAATAACATATCAGGAACAAGACATGAGCTTCTTTATTGATTAACAAAAATAGGTACAAGAAAGGTACAACCTGATCCAAGCCAAAGCACCGACGAAACCTTCCTTTAGATCCATCCATCCTGAGCCACAAAGAAAACCTATCTAACAAGTGAAAGGAGATGTTATAAAGATGATGAAAATCTATGCAAAGGAAACCAGGGTTTTCATAGAGACTAGGAGTGTAGGAGGCACGGGAAAATCATACTTGATCTGGGAGAAAAATGGGTATAATGTCGATAACTCTTCTCCTATGTTTTTTAGGCCTACCAAAGGGGTGTATATATACCAACTGAAATTAGTTAATTCAGTTGTGCCACATGCTCTTGTAGGTGGGCTCTTGGTAAATTCTATGAACCCCACCCAAAAAATAGCATTTTATTTCATTTTTTCATATTTAAAAAGGTATACGTGGCTATAGTTTTATAGGCCCCACATATGTACGAGATTTTGTGTGGGAAATTCATGTATGGAATTTGAAATATTGTTTTTTAATATAAGATCAAGTCTGCATGGGAAAGGGCTACCCATTGCCATAAAAGAGCATCAAGTCTACAGGAGTGCTAAATGATGTTATAATACCTAGTTTCAAATCCCACAAGGGAACATATTTGGCCCCTTGTGATTAGGCTCTAGGATCATGCTCCCCCACCCTCATGGAGGCTCCCCCGTGCTTCCACTTGAGCCCTCTATCCCCATGCCAGAAGAAAACAAAAACATCTCAAGAAAATAAACACCTCCTCGATGCTCTGCATTAAAAATATTTCTTTTAGATATCATTTTGGGATTCAACTACGTTAAGTAAGTCATTCATCTATACATTTCCATGAGAGGTAGGCATAATTGACTAATTTCTCATGATTTTTGAATAGTCCAATTAGCTCTTATTGCATCAGGTGATGCTCATAGGAGTGAAAAAATGGGATTGAAACTAGTGAAATGAATCGCATAGCGTCAATCATCACTTCCGGGGCTTGCACTTGGTAACTAGGACTTCTCGGGAGGTCACCCATCCCAAATCACCTCTGGCTCAAGCACGCTTAACTGTGGAGTTTTCCCCACAATCAATACCACTTAGCTTGCTACCCCATTAGCAAAACCTTTGTAAGTATTGTGCCTCATGAACCATTCAAGTAGAGTTCCCTTCACTCTTTTAGATTTCTTTTAGAGAGTTGGAGTAGAAAGACAATTCGCTAGAGTAGCAAGACAACTTACAAGAGGAACCAGGTTATTCATTAACAATATTTCTCTTAGATAGGTTGAATAGAAAGAAAATTTACTGGACTAGCAAGACAAGTTATGAGAGGAAGCAAGTAGATGGTTAGCAAGCAGAAGCGAGCAAATGGTTAGCAAGCAGGTTAGCAAGTAAAAATCAGGTAGATGGTTAGCAAGCAGATAAAGAAAGCTTACATGTGTGTATAGCATGCCCATATTGCGGAATGTTGATGCTCAGTCACTTTTCTTCTTCTGGGCCTTTGTGTCGTAAGGCTTCTCGACTAACAGGAGAGGAACAACTTATCTGAAGAGGAAACAGTGCATCTAAGAAGCTTTTTTGAATCAAACCAATAGTTTAATCCATGCCTGGTGCCTTTTTTTGATGAGAATCTTATTTCTTCCCATCTACCGTGTCTGACTCTATTGAGAAACAGGAAAAATGTGACCCCCCTACCCAAGTGCATATGTTGGTTGTTCTAGTTGGTAGGTTGGTTGTAGCTCTCACTTCAAGCTAGTATGTTAGTCTTAATACTATCATGAATGAGATTCTTAGTAGTCTCTCTGTGTAAGAGGAGAGGTATGCCTTTCTGATTATGAATATGAGACACATGTTACCCTTCCATTCCAGTTTTCTATCTTGATGAAGATGCATAGTTAAGAAGAATAACTAGACCAGAGAAAACCACTCGCATTCTGAACTCCATGTATTCTGGATTGAATACTACTGGATAAGAGGTTAACCTTTTCGGCCTTAGTGCTTTACTTTTTTTTTGGCTATCCTTATAGCATCCTCTACCTTAAGGTCATCCTTACTTGAGGGATCTTAGTTTTAACTACTAAGAGAAGGAAGGTAGTTCACACTACCACTCCTCTTCTGGCTTCACTCCAAAACATAACTCACTTAAGCCAGTTGTTGGCTTACAAGTAATCCATGCCAATGGCGGTTCACTCCGTCAAGCTCCACTTGAAAAGGGAAAGGGAAGGTTTTGAATCGCTACATCCCTCTTTTTCAGCAATTGCATTAGGGTACTATGTATCATCATCGAAATTGAGAAGTAGAGGGGGACATCTATTTGCATTAATTGGAGATCAAGCCATGAGCTCACTCATTCAATATATCTTGGTGCACTCGATATCGCCTCTAAGAATTGCATTTCAAACTTCATGTGAGGGACTAAATCCCACACCCTTCGCTTGCTCGTTTGTTAACACCTTTTAAACAATGGCTTGATTCCTTTATTTTCTGCCATTGTTGTTTGCTGGGAGAATCAACCCACAGGGACTAGCTCAAGAAGCACACCCTGACGCTAGTATTTTGAGTACTGGAAGAGTTTGATAGATGATTAGTTTTTACCTCAAATATTGCACTTATACTTGGTGGTTTTGGTGTGTTGAGGTGTCCAACTAGAGAGAAACTTGGGAATCAATTCCTTTGACACGGGATGCATGCAAGGTCAATGTCACAATGCTCTACTTTTAATTTAATTTTAATTTAATTTTACTTTATTTATTATTATTATTATTATTTTAATTATAACTTTTGTATACACTGTATCTCTTCAAAATAACTAATTCATACAATTCACTTAGTTCGCAGCCAATGAGTGATGCCTTGGGCACTCAATGAATTTACTTGGGTAGACCAAGTGGTGATAAAATGCACGTAAATGGCCTTTGAGGAGGTATTATGAGTTGTGAGGGGAGAAGGTTGTTGAACACAGAAGGACAAACCAATATAAGAATAAGTTGCCTTTGAAACCTATCTGACTTAAGCCGAAGTACTTTAAGTTTGATTTTCTAGTCGTAAAACAAGTCAATGTGTTGGATTCAGGGTTTCCAGTTGCAATACCATAAACACTATCAATGACCTCAGGAATGAACACCATATAATCTTTGAGTTTGAGTGTATGTGTGTGGAATTGGAATATAAGCAATGTATATTTGTACAAGAAGTTCTTGCAATTTATTTAGAATTTACATTTGATTGTAGATGTAGTTGAAATCATAATTGCATTGAGGTCATGCATGTGATGATTACAAGATTAAGGTCTGAAACTACAAGATGCGCCAATGCCTCTTTACATTTGGTGGGCACCTTGACTACATCTGAGCAGTTCATTTTCACAGTGAGTATCCTTGGATTGTTAGTACAAGTGATGATGAGATAATAAGGCTCTGGAACTCGCAATCACAGGTTTGCATCTCTATCCTTACTGATCACAATCATTATGTGATCTCTACTTCCTTTCATCCTAAGGAAGATCTAGTTGTTTCAACATCATTGGACCAAACTAATTGTGTCTCCAGCTAATGATATTTCAAGGTTAGCATAGATGAATACGAATCTTTTTTATAGTGGTGATGTTGTTGTGAAGTATGTACTCAAGGGACATGATCCGAACTCCTCTATAGTTTGCATAGATAATAAAAAACTAATCAATAAACCTAAATAATAACATAAACGAATGTTTCACCTGAAGAGTTGCATGCAAGTTAGTCACGAGAACAACTAAAAATACATTTGACAGCATATCTCAGGCGAATGCATTATATAGCTTAACCATACCTTAATTATATTTTTAGCATTGTCCAAGATGACATGAATTTTTCCCTCATAAAGCATCATGTTGTTGTTTGACTTCATAGATTTTATTTTCTTCTCTTTAAAGTTTGTCAGAATGACAAGATCAAATGCAGAAAAGACTTCTCTAAAATCATCCATAGGAGTACAAAGACAATAGTTGTAGGTGGTTCAGAGAAGTAGTGATTATAATGACGATGCTACTAATCTTAAGCTTAACCTACTGAACCAACAAAAGAAACTTGTGTTGGATCGAAAGAAACTGTTGTGTATGGATCTAGCCTTGCAATCTATACCTTTGCTTATGTTGGTGGGTCAACGATGGTCTAGCTCTGGCTTTGGTTGACTGTCTTGGCACTTATTATATAGTTGCGTTGTTTGATGCTTAAGCTTGTCATGCCCCACTCCCTGCTCAAAGCAAAGACTAGTTATTTTAAATATTATTTTTGAAATGAAAAAAATTAAATTACATTTTTTCAAAAAGATATATTTTATGAAAAATATAAATTAATTATTTTAATTATAAATCATTTCTATTAACATTTAAGATGGATAACAATGAAAATCTATCCAATTATATCGAAAAGAAAATCTGAAATATACACCATTAAGGTCTTTTCATTGAACCAAAAAGAGTTCAAAGTCTTGACCGCCAAGTCTTCCGAGAAAGGAGAGGACACCACAAGCCCACAGGTTTAGTTGTACCTAAAGAATAGACTTTTTACTTACCACACCTTATAATTATAAAGAAAATTAAAAATAACATTACCACCTACTTGATGTTGGATTGTCCTGAAAGGTACCAGTATGGCCCAAAAAACCATTGTATATATATTAAAATATTAAAGGTACATCTGAAGTATAAATATTATATATATATTTAAATGTAAACAAATACATTTATTATTTAATAATAATCACATTACACCTTTTGTGGTGGTGGGTTTAGATTTTTTTTATTTTTTATTCACAATGGTTGTCCTATTCTATTTTACAAAGATGCGGGGAAGATCTGAACTCTGATGTGAACATAAATACTTTATACTATTATAAGGAATTAAAGTTATAAGATATGCACTCTACCATTAACATAAATACTTTTTATTATCCTAAGGAATTAAAGTTATATGGCTGTCATTAGGGTTTAGTTAGCAAATAATTTTTTTTTATGTAACTAGGGTTTGATTGGTAGCTATAATACGATATTATTTTTTGATTTAAATTTAATTCATGAATTGATATTGAAATGATTAGAGAATCTTAGTCCATCATATGGTTTAATAAACTATTATAGGTTAGAGTCATCCTCCACTTTGCATGGATCAGGTAGCTTTTTCTCGTAATACACTGAAAATTATTATAATATGAATTGACGTTTGCCTTCGTCATATGACTTTTGTCCCCACCATATATGACGTCATATATAGATATCCCTAAAGATGTTTTATAATTTGAAGATACCTCTTTTAGAGGAGAGGTAAAATATGGAATTAATTAAATTTATTTGTATATTTGATATTGCATTTGCATAGTTACCTAAATTAGTATATTAATATAAATTAAAATGGTTGCTAAATGTTTATAGATAATTTATAATAAGTATTATAATGGATTTTATAGGGAATAAAGATTAAAAAATGAATTATAAATTATAAAATATTTATTATATATATATATTATATATGAGATTTTTATAAATTATAGAGATTTATTTTATTATTAGAAATTATTAATTTTATAATTAAGTTTTGTCATAATATTATGGTTATCAATACCATATGTCCCAAAAACTATAGTTTAATAATTAATTTAATTAAAATGGTAGAAAAAACATACTTGTAATATAAATCTTAACTTTTAATTTATGAATATTATACAAAATATTTTAGAATATTATGTGGAGGTTAAATCTTTACTATCAATCTTTAATATTTGAGAAAATTTATTTGAAAATAGACATATTCAGGTAATTAAATGGAAGTTGTTGGTTAACACTTATCTCATGATACATCTCACATTGCCAAGATTAAGGAAAAATAATCATAAAAATTAACTAAATAATAACTTTATTTTTGGTGCTCTCCAATCCACTATGGTAGAGATGTTGTAATGTAATGCCATGTAAACATTTTAACTCAATCAAAATAAAATAAAATATTATTTTATTAAGTTTTATAAATTATCACGGGTAGTTTTTAAGCTCGGTGTTTATGAGAACCCATGATATTGGTACATGGCATTGATGTAGAATATTGTCTGGATTCATCTTAACGTTGAATCTACCAGGAGCTGAGAGGGATCAAATCTCTTGAGATACAAACCTCTTTAGAAAGAAAAGATATTTTATCTCACTCGGTACTTGTAGATGCGGAGTTAAACTGGATCTAGGTTGGCTTTAAAGTAGATGCATAGTGAATCTAGGCTCATTTTAAAGTAGATGTGAAGTTAGATGCAGAGTTAAACTGGATCTAGGTTGGCTTTAAAGTAGATGTGGGGTGGATCTAGGCTCATTTTAAAGTAAATGTGGAGTTAAGATCGATCTAGGCTACTTTAAATTATTATTATTATCATTAATGTTATGTAATTTTTTTTTTAATAAAAGTAAAATATTTATACATTTAAAACTAACCAAGATCCATCTTAATTAAGGAGGGATCAAATATTTTTCACTCTAAAAGAGGTTTGTATCTCAAGAGATTATTAATTATAATTGTAAATAAATTTTTATTTTCATTTTATTTTACCCAGTCAAAATGTTAAACAAGACATTGCATTTATACTAACTAGGCTAGAGAATTTTCGTTTTTTTTTTGTTCTATTTTGGCTGAGTCAAATGTTATATATATAGTATATATATTATATATATATATATATATTATATATTGGATAGACTATGCACGCATGAGGAGCAACAACACCGACACTGTGTGATTATGCATGCAGTAACATCACCATGACCCCAGGAGGGGGCCTCGAGCTTGACCCTCCCCTTCCACCTAAGCTAAATGCGTTTCAGAAACTGGTAGCGGCATGCAATAAACATCCATCAAATGAAAACTAGCAGAAGTTTGTCAAAGGAATGGAAACCATCCCCACAGTTGCTCAATCGACTGAAGAACCCTACAAATCAGCTTTGAACCTAGCAAAATGAGGTCTTATTGAGCAATTCATCAGGCTATGGCCCTCACCTAAAGCTGTAGATGCCTGGATGCAAAGGAACTGGAGACCTCTTGTCAAGGAAGGAATCAAAAGCCATTTCATCGACAAAGTCTTCTTTGTGTTCGTATTTGAAACGATAGATGACTGAAATCTCATATGCAGAAATGGCCCATTTTTCATGGGCCGTTAGGGTTTGTATATGAACCAATGGACTCCAGACTTCAATCCGACTCAGGATGTGCCCTCGGTTTTCCCCATCTGGGTGCGCTTGCCTCATTTACCTCTACACTATTGGAACCCCAAATCCTTAGAAGCCATAGGCAATAAACTCGACAAATACATCAATCGGGTAGAAAGGAGGGATCAATACTCCTTTGCGAGAATTTATGTAGACGTTGACCTAAAGGAAGGCCTACCTGAAGCTATAAAGCTCACAGTGGCTTATTGGCCTCACATTCAAGTGTTAGATTACAAGAAACTCCCATTTAAATTTCAGCACAACCATGGCTATGGGCACTTTGCCAGGCATTGTAAAAATAAAATAGAGGAGGGAAGCAAGAACTCAAAAGGAGAACAATGGACTCGGGTCCAGAAATTAGCATTAATTAAGCAGAACAATAGAATCAAAGGGAAAGGAGTGTCCACAGGGAGCAGTGCTCCACCCATAGTATAAGGAGAGGAGAGCACAGTCCCTCCAAGAGTAGACATATCCACCAATCCCTTTGAAATACCTAGTACATCAGAAAAACTCCTAGATCCAGCAAAAGAAGAGACTGAACAATAGGCCATTACAATGGAAAAAGATAAAAGACAGGAGGAAACATGCCCTCTCCAAACCAAAACTCCAAGAGGCATATCTAGCCCTCCATCATATGCAAAGATGACAAGGAAGAAGACTCCAGAGATTTTTGGATCCTTGGAAGATTATACAATCAAGAGGTCGTTGAAAAGAGCTAGGAGGAAATCTCATAGAGAGGCAAGAGAAGAAGAGGCAGAGAGACAAAAAATGAAAGGCAACCAGCCCACGATTGAGATGTTCATCAACATAAATACTAGAACTAGGCCTCCCAGGGGAGGGACTGTCCCCCCCTCTGCTAGCAAATAATGCGATTAGTCTCTTGGAACTGCAGAGGTCTGGGGAATCCCTTAAAAGCTAAAGCAATGAAGAACCTTTTGAAATCAAACTTTCCCAAGATCCTCATGCTCTAAGAGACTAAAATACAAGGGGATTTCCTTCTTGAGCTCGACAAAGTAAAATGGAAAACAACTGCTGGAAAAGCAGTAAGTGCAAGGGGTACATGCGGTGGCCTTGCCACCCTCTAGGAGGAAGACAAATTTCAACTTGAGAGCTCCTTCCAAATGCAGCATTGGATTTACATTGAAATATGGCACCTTGCTAGTAAGATTATTTTGCACTCTTTAATATTTATGTCCCTGTCCTCTATGTAGAAAAGAAAGACTGCTGGCAAACCCTATCTGATTTCCTTGACGCTTACTCCCCAAAGAATATAATTCTAGCAAGAGACTACAATCTAATCTTTGACCCAAAGGAAAAGAGAGGAGGAATCAACAGTAGGAACCACTTCCTTCCCTTCGTGGAAGACCTGATTCAACAATGGGATTTGCTAGACTTTAAGCAAAAAAGAAGGCTCTACACTTAGTCAAACAATAGAGCTGGAATGAAGCACATATTAGCCTGGTTAGACGGATTTTTACTTCAAAGCACCTTCCTCTCCGAAAAGAAGATCATCTCCACTAAAATTCTGCCAAAGCTGACTTCAAATCATAAACCCATTATTTTGTTGTTTGAAGAAGAGGAAAATTTGGGGCTTGACCCCTTCTGGTTCAGCCCTCTATGGTCAGACAGGGATCATGATGAGGAATCACAAGACTTCCTCACTCACATTCCAAGACTGGTTAACGAGGAGGAAAACTCAAGACTTCTAAAACCCTTCACTGAAGACAAAATCAGTAATGTGATTGGGAAGATGGAACCAAACAAAGCTCCAATGCCCGAAGGGTTCTCCATTCATTTCTATAGAATCTGTTGGGACATCATCAAGGTTGATTTGTTTTGAATGATCAAAGGATTCCTCCAAAAAGCCATAGTGGGAGGAAGCACAACCTCCACTTTCCTAGCACTAATCCCAAAAGAAGCGAATCTAGTGTTATTTGATCGCTTTAGGCCAATCTCACTATGTAACGTGTCCTACAAAATTATCACCAAGTTACTTGCAAATAGAATAAAGCCGCTGTTGGAAAAACGCATCTCTCCCAACCAAGGTGGGCTTGTTAAAGGTAGGCATATCCTGGACAATGTGATTCTGGTGTAGGAAATCATTCATTCTAGTCACCAACGCCAAGAGCAAGGCATTCTCATTAAGCTGGACATGGCGAACACCATTGACCGAGTAAGACATTCTTTCCTCCTCCAAGTTCTTTCCACTTTTGGTTTCAATTCTGATTTTATAAAATTGATCAAAACATGTATAGGAGAGCCTTGGATAGCCCCTTTAGTAAATGGCAGACCAACTAAATACTTCAAAGCTTCGAGGGGCATAAGGCAAGGCTGCCCACTATCCCCCTTCTTGTACATTGTGATGGCAGATTCCCTAAGCCAAAAGCTGACAACAGAGAAGTTAAATGGGACACTTCCATGCATCAGGGCAATAAAAGGAACAATACTAATCAACCATGCCTTGTTTTTCGATGACTCTCTCCTTATGGGAGATGTCTCCATTAAAATTGCAAGGGCTTTCAACGATGTTATCCAAAGCTTCTGTAGATTTTCTGGAGCTTTGGTCAATAGGAGGAAAAGCGTTGTGTATGGCTGGGTAGTAGATCAACAAACTATTATTCTGATTTCTCAAGCCCTAGGCTTCACAGGCTATGACTCTTGGGACAAATTCAAGTACCTAGGCTTGCCTTTAACATTGGGAACTAGCAAGGCCCCTCATTGGATGGAAATTATCAACAAAATCAAGGCAAAAATGACTGCATGGGGCGGCTAGTGGCTTATCTCAGTCGAGAAGCTTATCCTTGTAAAATATGTTCTCTCCTCCCTTCCAATCTATTAGGCTTCATTTATTTTGGGTCCAAAAATGATCACCAAACAACTATCTAAGCTGATTTTAAATTTCCTGTGGCAAGTAGGAAAGGGGAACCAAAAAAATTCACCTAGTAAGCTGGGACATTGTGAAAAGGCCACTATTAGAAGGAGCACTTCAGGTAAGATACCTTGGATTGGCCAATCTGGCTTTGGGAGGAAAGATTCTCTAGAAAATCTTCTCAAATCAACGATCCTGTAAATCAAGTTCTAATTAAAAATTATTTGAATGGGCTCTCAATAAATAATATGGATGGAGGAGCTTCCTACAAAGGAACCACTCTATGGAATTTATGTAGCCGAGGCTGGGAGTTATTTAAATACCATTTCTACATGTTTCTGGAAACATAAAAAGAATTGGGTTGTGGGAAGACAAGATCGTGGGCCTCCAACCCATAAAATTTTCCCTTGAAATTGCAGATTTGCGTGACTGACTCATTCAGAATGGAATCAACAAGCTAGCTAATATTTCCTCTTGGGACTTTGGTGGGAATTGGAGCAACTGGGATTTCCATCACCTCTCTGATAGGCTGCTTTCTCAATTTCACCTCTTCCTAGATGCGATCTCAGTTCTGGCTCCTCTACACCTCCATTCAAGGGACAAGTGGGGTTGGGGGAAGACCAAAGCTTACTCAACATCGCAGGGCTTTGCATATCTCCAAAAAAATCATCCACAGATCCACTCTCCACTTTGGTAGCATGTATGGGACCACTTTGGCCTCCCAAATATTAACTTCTTCTGCTAGATTCTCATGCACAGAAGGGTCCTCATTGGAGATAACTTAGTGAAACGTGGAATTATCAAACCCCATAGATGCCCTCTCTGCTACTCGACTCAAGAAACGATTAAAAATCTATTTAATGACCGCCTCTTCACTCAAGAAGTATGGGTGCAAGAAATGCTCGAGCTTAATGCTCAAAAACTAGTGCAGTGCTCAGTAGTTAGTCTATTCACCTCCTGGAAAGAGCACTCCCCTCATGCATTGAATAAAAAATCAATGTGGGCCAAAATCTGGTATGCAATCCCAAAATACCTTTGCTAGGAAGTGTGGTTAGCTAGGAATGAAGCAATCTTCAATAACAGATTACAATCCCCCAATGTCGTGGCTGCCAAAGCCAAAGCATTGATGTTGGAAACTTATGAGAATCGGCCTTATAAGCCAGAAAATGTGCTCCTCCCTCAAGAGATCAGCTAGCTAGGTGATTCCCTGAGGCATGTCAGCAACAAAAAGAACCCCTCTCAGCCTTGTCCCAATCTAGAGTGGTGGCTTCAAATCTCTGAATTGGATTTTCAAGAGTGGCGGAAAAAACAAGGCAAAGTTACGATATTATTCGATGGAGCCTCCAAAGGAAACTAAGGATATCAGTAGTAGGGGGTGTAATCTACTCCTCGGACGGGCACAAAAATTACAGTTATAGTTGGGGCTGAGGACAAAGAAATGACAAACAGGCATAGATTCTTGGACTGCTCACAGCATGCTAGCTTGCTCAGGGGAATAGACGAAAAATCTTTCAAGTCTTCGGGGATTCAAAAATCCTGATAAAAATCCTAAACATAGGTGATCGTCTCAATAACTCAGTGCTCAACAAGACCCTTGAGAGACTCAGGAAAGTGCTGCAGAACTTCACTACTAGTTCATTCTACCACATCCTCTGAAATTTAAACAAGGAAGCCGACACAAGGGAAAACATGGGATGTCTCTTAGCCCAAGGTGCTCTATCAAAGAATAAGGAAGCATCATAATGGCATCTTATTCCTTACATAGAAGTCTGACTTGTGCAATAATAGGGCATTGGTGGCAATTCCTTGCTACGCCCTTCATATGCAAAGCTTCAGTCTCCATGAATGGCAAAAATTCGGTGCAGGCATCGAGCTACACCTAATCACTAATGAACACATGGCCTTGACACATCTCTGCTCCATCATCTCAGACAGAACCTCACATCGAGCTTGTCACATTCAACATGGCCAATACTCATGCATCCAACATATAAGCAATGTGATAAAGAAGCGGCTCAGAATTTTTTCCATAAACAGAGGATTAAGATCTGACGTGTTGCAGGATTCATTTATGGGTACCACCAGGTCTGGCCTTATGCTATTAGAGAGAATCATAATTGGAATATATGTTGTCTCCCCTATTTTCAGGCTTCTATGCATTTATCAAGGAACTCTATGTAATTACACTTAAAACTATTGTTTAAGACAATTTTTCTTCAAATGGCCAATGGATCCAGGTGGGATCTATTGATGTTGAGTCACCTGAAATCAAATTGTTGAAGCACTATTTAATAGTGGTTTTTAGGCTCCGACCCAACCTTTCTTCTCCAAATAAAAATCAACTGTTCTTGTTAAAAAAAAATGTTTAATAAGACATTACAAGTTAATAATATCCATGTTAAAGAGGGAGTGGATATTCATGGTTAAGAGTCTTGTTATAATGTAAGTTTATTATAAGTATTAAGCTTTTATGTGCTTATTAATTTTAAAATACTTGTAATTTCATTAATCTTGAGGAAAAATAAAATTACATTTTGTATATGCTAAGAAGCATTCCATAATTGAGCGTCACGCAAGCATAGAACTAATGAAACAACAGGACAACAAGAAAATACATACTACAACATACAATGGAGGACATTGAAAAACAAATATTCCACATTAGCTTGACTTTTTGCTCTTCCTTTTATGCAACTTTTGCCAACCATCTAAATTTGTTTCAATAAGAACCAGGGCCAATGCTCTATATGCATCCACCTGGAGGGATTCTTGATCAGAATTCAAACTTTCTCAAACATGGGCTCTTTTGGAATCTCCAAGCCCATTTGAATTCTATATACCAACATGGGGAGAGCCCTATTGAATCTGAATGGTCTGTCATATCTGTGCCTTATAGATCTCTTCCAATTTATGACTAGCCTGAACCATGTTCTCCCCTTCAATTTGAGCATGGGTTTTCTCTTTGGGTTCTTCTTCCTCATCTTTTGAAAGGGGAATCTCAGAAAATTGCCAACCTTCTAGTCGCTTGGGTTGCTTCTTTTTCTTTTGTGGTTTTTCTTAGCCCATGGATAAGTGTTTTGCTAGTGGCCTGTTTGAAAACATTCATGACATCAAAAAGTTGTATTTTCATAGTCCAAAACTTGCATCCACTATAAGTTATTGTGCTTCAAGGCATTCTGATCTGGAAGTCCTTTTCTCATATCTATTTCCATACATATTCTGAAAAAAGTGAAGAAGCCTTTTTCTTGTCTTTCCAAATCCTTTTTTTTTTAATTTATCCAAGACATTCCCAATGTCTTCAAGAACTTTATGATGCTAGAAAGGAAGGGGAAGGTTTGGGATCGTAACCTAAAACAACAAGGCAGTTACTACCATCATTATGCCATCAAATTCTAAAAACCATGGAGTGATAAATGGGCCATCATTTCCCCAAAACCATGGCGATTCCTAAAGAACAAAGTCTAGGTCCTTTTGAGTTCCAAATTGAACTATAAAGAATCTTTTGGAGCACACACAAATATCACAGTTTAGCATCCAAAAAGTGAAGATTCATTGTGTTAGCGCTTCAAGTTTTAGCCAAAACCCATTAAATCTACAAATGATAGCATAGAGAAAAAAACCTCAATATTATTATCCACCAAGGTTGGGGCATGTTCCATTTGGTCTACAATATAGGGACCTGGAGTGTTATGGGTCTGTACAACATATCTAGAAATTGAACTGCTTCTTTGAATGAGATTATTGTTCCATTTGTTGTCCTAGCTCCAGAAGAAACCCTAGGAGCACCCCCACATAACCTTGTGTCATTAGGGTTTAGTTAGCAAATAATTTTTTTTATGTAACTTGGCTACTAGGGTTTGATTGGTAGCTATAATACGATATTATTTATTGATTTAAATTTAATTCATGAATTGATATTGAAATGATTAGAGAATCTTAGTCCATCATATGGTTTAATAAACTATTGTGGTTTAGAGTCATCTTCCACTTTGCATGGACCGGGTACCTTTTTCTCGCAATACACTGAAAATTATTATAATATGAATTGACCTTTGCCTTCGTCATATGACTTTTGTCCCCACCATATATGACGTCATATATAGATATCCATAAGGATGTTTTATAATTTGAAGATACCTCTTTTAGAGGAGAAGTAAAATATGGAATTAATTAAATTTATATGTATATTTGATATTACATTTGCATAGTTACATAAATTAGTATATTAATATAAATTAAAATGGTTGGTAAATGTTTATAGATAATCTATAATAAGTATTATAAAATTTAAATTTATAGGGATAAAAATTATAAAAATAAATTGTAAATTATTAAATATTTATATATATGTGTGATTTTAATTATGGAGATTTATTTATATAGAAATTATTATTTATAAATAAGTTTTGTTAAAATATTATGGTATAAATACTATATGTCCCAAAAAACTATAGTTTAATAATTAATTTAATTAAAATGGTAGAAAAGACATAACTACTTTTGTAATATAAATCTTAACTTTTAATTTATGAATATTATACAAAATATTTTAGAATATTATGTGGAGGTTAAATCTCTACTATCAATCTTTAATATTTGAGAAACTTTATTCAAAAATAGACATACTGCGTAATTAAATGGAAATTGTTGGTTAATACTTACCTCATGACACATCTCACATTGCCAAGGTTAAGGAAAAATAATCATAAAAATTAACTAAATAATAACTTTTTTAGGTGCTCTCCAATCCACAATGGTAGAGATGTTGTAATGTAATGCAATGTAAACATTTTAACTCGATCAAAATAAAATAAAATATTATTTTATTAAGTTTTATAAATTATTACGGGAAGTTTTTGAGTTTGGTGTTTATGAGAACCCATGGTATTGGCCCATGGTATTGATGTAGAATATTGTCTGGATCCATCTTAACTCTGAATCTACCAAGAGCTGAGAGGGATCAAATCTCTTGAGATACAAACCTCTTTAGAAAGAAAAGATATTTGATGTCACTTGGTACTTGGTAGATGCGGAGTTAAACTGGATCCAGGTTGGCTTTAAAGTAGATGTGGAGTTAACATGGATCTAGGCTCTTTTTAAAGTAGATGTGGAATTAAGATCGATCTAGGCTAATTTTAAATTATTATATTATTAAATGTAAAAATATAATAATAAAAGTTAAACAATATCATACATTTAAACACAAGATCATCTTAATAAGGAGGGATCAATATTTTTCACTCTAAAAGAGGTTTGTATCTCAAGAGATATCAAATTAATAATGTAATAATTTTATTTTCATTTTATTTTACCCAGTCAAAATGTTAAACAAGACATTGCATTTATACTAACTAGGCTAGAGAATTTTCGTTTTTTTTTTTGTTCTATTTTGGCTGAGTCAAAATGTTAATTAAGGAGGGATCAAATATTTATACATTTAAAACTAACCAAGATCCATCTTAATTAAGGAGGGATCAAATATTTTTCACTCTAAAAGAGGTTTGTATCTCAAGAGATTATTAATTATAATTGTAAATAAATTTTTATTTTCATTTTATTTTACCCAGTCAAAATGTTAAACAAGACATTGCATTTATACTAACTAGGCTAGAGAATTTTCGTTTTTTTTTTGTTCTATTTTGGCTGAGTCAAAATGTTATTATATAATATATATATATATATAAATATATATAAATTATAATATATATATAATATATATAATATATTATAGAGATATAGGATAGACTATGCACGCGTGAGAAGCAACAACACTGACGCTGTGTGATTATGCATGCAGTAACATCACCATGACCCCAGGAGGGGGCCCCGAGCTTGACCCTCCCCTTCCACCTAAGCTAAATTCGTTTTAGAAACTGGTAGCGGCATGCAATAAACATCCATCAAATGAAAACCAGCAGAAGTTTGTCAAAGGAATGGAAACCATCCCCACAGTTGCTCAGTTGACTGAAGAACCCTGCAGATCAGCTTTGAACCTAGCAAAATGAGGTCTTATTGAGCAATTCATCAGGCTATGGCCCTCAACTAAAGCTATAGATGCCTGGATGCAAAGGAACTGGTGACCTCTTGTCAAGGAAGGAATCAAAAGCCATTTCATCGACAAAGTCTTCTTTGTCTTCGTATTTGAAACGATAGAGGACTGAAATCTCATATTCAGAAATGGCCCATTTTTCATGGGCCATTAGGGTTTGTATCTGAACCGATGGACTCCAGACTTCGATCCAACTCAAGATGTGCCCTCGGTTGTCCCCATCTGGGTGCGCTTGCCTAATTTACCTCTACACTGCTGGAACCCCAAATCCTTAGAAGCCATAGGCAATAAACTCGACAAATACATCAATCGAGTAGAAAGGAGGGATCAATACACCTTTGCGAGAATTTATGTAGACGTTGACCTGGAGGAAGGCCTCCCTGAAGCTATAAAGCTCACATTGGCTTATTGGCCTCACATTCAAGTATTAGATTACAAGAAACTCCCATTTAAATTTCAGCACGACCATGGCTATGGGCACTTTGCCAGGCATTGTAAAAAGAAAATAGAGGAGGGAAGCAAGAACTCAAAAGGAGAACAATGGACTCAGGTCCAGAAATCAACATTAATTAAGCAGAACAATAGCATCAAAGGGAAAGGAGTGTCCACGGGGAGCAGTGCTCCACCCATAGTACAAGGGGAGGGGAGCACAGTCCCTCCAAGAGTAGACATATCCACCAATCCCTTTGAAATACTTAGTACATCAGAAAAACTCCTAGATCCAGCAAAAGAAGAGACTGGACAATAGGCCATTACAATGGAAAAAGATAAAAGACAGGAGGAAACATGCCCTCTCCAAACCAAGACTCCAAGAGGCATATATAGCCCTCCATCATATGCAAAGATGACAAGGAATAAGACTCCAAAGATTTCTGGATCCTTGGAAGATTATACAATCAAGAGTTCGTTGAAAAGAGCTAGGAGGAAATCTCATAGAGAGGCAAGAGAAGAAGAGGCAGAGAGACAAAAAATGAAAAGCAACCAGCCCATGATTGATATGTCCATCAACAGAAATACTAGAACTAGGCCTCCCAAGGGAGGGACTGTCCCCCCCTCTGCTAGTAAATAATGCGATTAGTCTCTTGGAACTATAGAGGTATGGGGAATCCCTTAAAAGCTAAAGCAATGAAGAACCTTTTGAAATCAAACTTTCCCGAGATCCTCATGCTCTAAGAGACTAAAATAGAAGGGGATTCCCTTCTTGAGCTCAACAAAGTAAAATGGAAAACAACTACTGGAAAAGCAGTAAGTGCAAGGGGTACATGCAGTGGGCTTCCCACCCTCTAGGAGGAAGACAAATTTCAACTTGAGAGCTCCTTCCAAATGCAGCATTGGATTTACATTGAAATCCGGCACCTTGCTAGTAAGATTATCTTTGCACTCTTTAATATTTATGTCCCTGTCCTCTATGTAGAAAAGAAAGACTGCTAGCAAACCCTATCCGATTTCCTTTACGCTTACTCCCCCAAGAATATAATTCTAGCAAGAGACTACAATCTAATCTTTGACCCATAGGAAAAGAGAGGAGGAATCAGCAGCAAGAACCAATTCCTTCTCTTCGTGGAAGACCTGATTCAACAATGGGATTTGATAGACTTTAAGCCAAAAAGAAGGCTCTACACTTAGTCAAATAATAGAGCTAGAACGAAGCACATATTAGCCCGGTTGGACAGATTTTTACTTCAAAGCACCTTCCTCTCTGAAAAGAAGATCATCTCCACTAAAATTCTGCCAAAGCTGACTTCAAATCATAAACCCATTATTTTGTTGTTTGAAGAAGAGGAAAATTTGGGGCTTGTCCCCTTCCGGTTCAGCCCTCTATGGTCAAACAGGGATCATGATGAGGAATCACAAGACTTCCTCACTCACATTCCAAGACTGGTTAACGAGGAGGAAAACTCAAGACTTCTGAAACCCTTCACTGAAGACAAAATCAGTAATGTGATTTGGAAGATGGAACCAAACAAAGCTCCAATGCCCGAAGGGTTCTCCATTCATTTCTATAGAATCTATTGGGACATCATCAAGGTTGATTTGTTTTGAATGATCAAAGGATTCCTCCAAAAAGCCAAAGTGGGAGGAAGCACAACCTCCACTTTCCTAGCGCTAATCCCAAAAGAAGCGAATCTAGTGGCATTTGATCACTTTAGGCCAATCTCACTATGTAACGTGTCCTACAAAATTATCACCAAGTTACTTGCAAATAGAATAAAGCCGCTACTGGAAAAACTCATCTCTCCTAACCAAAGTGGGTTTGTTAAAGGTAGCCATATCTTGGACAATGTGATTCTGGTGCAGGAAATCATTCATTCCAGCCACCAACTCCAAGAGCAAGGCATTCTCATTAAGCTAGACATGGCGAACACCATTGACCGAGTAAGACATTCTTTCCTCCTCCAAGTTCTTTCCACTTTTGGTTTCAATTCCGATTTTATAAAATTGATCAAAACATGTATAGGAGAGCCTTGGATATCCCCTTTAGTAAATGGCAGACCAACTAAATACTTCAAAGCTTCGAGGGGCATAAGGTAAGGCTGCCCACTATCCCCCTTCTTGTACATTGTGATGGCAGATTCCCTAAGCCAAAAGCTGACAACAGAGAAGTTAAATGGGACACTTCCATGCATCAGGGATATAAAAGGAACAATACTAATCAACCATGCCTTGTTTTTCGATAACTCTCTCCTTATGGGAGGTGTCTCCATTAAAATTGCAAGGGCTTTCAACGATGTTATCCAAAGCTTCTGTAGATTTTCTGGAGCTTTGGTCAATAGGAGGAAAAGCGTTGTGTATGGCTGGGTAGTAGATCAACAAACTATTCTTCTGATTGCTCAAGCTCTAGGCTTCACAAGCTATGCCTCTTGGGACACATTCAAGTACCTAGGCTTGCCTTTATTATTGGGAACCAGCAAGGCCCCTCATTGGATGGAAATTATCAACAAAATCAAGGAAAAAATGACTGCATGGGGCGGCTAGTGGCTTATCTCAGTCGAGAAGCTTATCCTTGTAAAATCTGTTCTCTCCTCCCTTCCAATCTATTAGGCTTCATTTATGTTGGGTCCAAAAATGATCACCAAACAACTATCTAAGCTGATTTGAATTTTCCTGTGGCAAGTAGGAAAGGGGAACCAAAAAAAATTCACCTAGTAAGCTGGGACATTGTGAAAAGGCCACTATTAGAAGGAGGACTTCAGGTAAGAGACCTCGGATTGGCCAATCTGGCTTTGGGAGGAAAGATTCTCTAGAAAATCTTCTCAAATCAAAGATCATGTAAATCAAGTTCTAATTAAAAATTATTTGAATGGGCTCTCAATAAATAATATGGATGGAGGAGCTTCCTACAAAGGAACCACTCTATGGAATTTATGCAGCCGAGGCTGGGAGTTATTTAAAGTCCATCTCTACATGTTTCTGGAAACAGAAAAAGAATTGGGTTGTGGGAAGACAAGATCATGGGCCTCCAACCCATAAAATTTGCCCTTGAAATTGCAGATTTGCGTGACTGACTCATTCAGAATGGAATCAACAAGCTGGCTAATATTTCCTCTTGGGACTTTGGTGCGAATTGGAGCGACAGGGATTTCCATCACCTCTCTGACAGGCTACTTTCTCAACTTCACCTCTTCCTAGCTGTGATCTCAGTTCTGGCTCCTCTACACCTCCATTCAAGGGACAAGTGGGGTTGGGGGAAGACCGGAGCTTACTCAACATCGTAGGGCTTTGCATATCTCCAAAAACATCATCCACAGATCCACTCTCCACTTTGGTAGCATGTATGGGACCCCTTTGGCCTCCCAAATATTAACTTCTTCTGCTAGATTCTCATGCACAGAAGGGTCCTCATTGGAGATAACTTAGTGAAACGTGGAATTATCAAACCCCATAGATGCCCTCTTTAATACTCGACTCAAGAAATGATTAAACATTTGTTTAATGACCGCCTCTTCACTCAAGAAGTATGGGTGCAAGAAATGCTCGAGCTTAATGCTAAAAAACTAGTGCAGTGCTCAGTAGTTAGTCTATTCGCCTCTTGGAAAGAGCACTCCCCTCATGCATTGAATAAAAAATCAATGTGGGCCAAAATCTGGTATGCAATCCCAAAATACCTCTGCTGGGAAGTGTGGTTAGCTAGGAATGAAGCAATCTTCAATAACAGATTACAATCCCCCAATGTAGTGGCTGCCAAAGCCAAAGCATTGTTGTTGGAAACTTATGAGAATCGGCCTTATAAGCTAGAAAATGTGCTCCTCCCTCAAGAGATCAGCTAGCTAGGTGATTCCCTGAGGCATGTCAACAACAAAAAGAACCCCTCTCCACCTTGGCCCAATCTAGAGTGGCGGCTTCAAATCTCTGAATTGGATTTTCAAGTGTGGCGGAAAAAAAAAAGGCAATGTTACGATATTATTCGACGGAGCCTCCAAAGGAAACTAAGGATATCAGTAGTAGGGGGTGTAATCTACTCCTCGGACGGGCACAAAAAAGACAGTTATAGTTGGGGCTGAGGACAAAGAATTGACAACCAAGCATAGATTCTTGGATTGCTCAAAGCATGCTAGCTTGCTCAAGGGAACAGAGGAAAAAACTTTCAAGTCTTCGGGGATTCAAAAATCCTAATAAAAATACTAAACATAGGTGATCATCTCAATAACTCAGTGCTCAACAAGACCCTTGAGAGACTTAGGAAAGTGCTGCAGAACTTCACTACTAGTTCATTCTACCACATCCTCTGAAATCTAAACAAGGAAGCCGACACAAGGGAAAACATGGGATGTCTCTTAGCCCAAGGTGCTCTATCAAAGAATAATGAAGCATCATAATGGCATCTTATTCCTTACATAGAAGTCTGACTTGTGCAATAATAGGGCATTGGTGGCAATTCCTTGCTACGCCCTTCATATGCAAAGCTTCAGTCTCCATGAATGCAAAAAATTCGGTGCAGGCATCGAGCTACACCTAATCACTAATGAACACATGGCCTTGACACATCTCTACTCCATCATCTCAGATAGAACCTCACATTGAGCTTGTCACATTCAACATGGACAATACTCATGCATCCAACATACAAGCAATGTGATAAAGAAGCGGCTCAACAATTTTTCCATAAACAGAATCAAAATTGGAATATATGTTGTCTCCCCTATTTTCAGGCTTCTATGCATTTATCAAGGAATTGTATGTAATTACACTTGAAACTATTGTTTAAGACAATTTTTCTTCAAATGGCCAATGGATCCAGGTGGGATCTATTGATGTTGAGTCACCTGAAATCAAATTGTTGAAGCACTATTTAATAGTGGTTGTTAGGCTCCGACCCAACCTTTCTTCTCCAAATAAAAATCAACCGTTCTTGTTAAAAAAATGTTTAATAAGACATTACAAGTTAATAATATCCATGTTAAAGAGGGAGTGGATATTCATGGTTAAGAGTCTTGTTATAATGTAAGTTTATTATAAGTATTAAGATTTTATGTGTTTATTAATTTTAAAATACTTTTAGTTTCATTAATCTTGAGGAAAAATAAAATTACATTTTGTATATGCTAAGAAGCATTCCATAATTGAGCGTCACGCAAGCATAGAACTAATGAAACAACAGGACAACAAGAAAATACATACTACAACATACAATGGAGGACATTGAAAAACAAGTATTCCATATTAGCTTGACTTTTTGCTCTTCCTTTTATGCAACTTTTGCCAACCATCTGAATTTGGTTCAATAAGAACCGGGGCCAATGCTCTATATGCATCCACCTAGAGGGATTCTTTATCAGAATTCAAACTTTCTCAAACCTGGGCTCTTTTGAAATCTCCAAGCCCATCTGAATTCTATATACCAACATGGGGAGAGCCCTATTGAATCTGAATGGTCTGTCATATCTGTGCCTTATAGATCTCTTCCAATTTATGACTAGCCTGAACCGTGTTCTCCCCTTCGATTTGAGCATGGGTTTTCTCTTTGGGATCTTCTTCCTCATCTTTTGAAAGGGGAATCTCAAAAAATTGCCAACCTTTTGGTCGCTTGGGTTGCTTCTTTTTCTTTTGTGGTTTTTTCTTAGCCCGTGGATAAGTGTTTTGCTAGTGGCCTGTTTGAAAACATTCATGACATCAAAAAGTTGTATTTTCATAGTCCAAAACTTGCATCCACTATAAGTTATTGTGCTTCAAGGCATTCTGATCTGGAAGTCCTTTTCTCATATCTATTTCCATATATATTCTGAAAAAAGTGAAGAGGCCTTTTTCTTGTCTTTCCAAATCCTTTTTTTTTTTAATTTACCCAAGACATTTCCAATGTCTTCAAGAACTTTATGATGCTACAAAGGAAGGGGAAGGTTTAGGATCGTAACCTAAAACAAAAAGGCAGTTACTACCATCATTGTGCCATCAAATTCTAAAAACCATGGAGTGATAAATGGGCCATCATTTCCCCAAAACCATGGCCATTCCTAAAGAACAAAGTCTGGGTCCTTTTGAGTTCCAAATTGAACTATAAAGAATCTTTTGGAGCACACACAAATATCACAGTTTAGCATCCAAAAAGTGAAGATTCATTGTGTTAGCGCTTCAAGTTTTGGCCAAAACCCATTAAATATACAAATGATAGCATAGAGAAAAAAACCTCAATATTATTATCCACCAAGGTTGGGGCATGTTCCATTTGGTCTACAATATAGGGACCTGGAGTGTTATGGGTCTGTACAACATATCTAGAAATTGAACTACTTCTTTGAATGAGATTATTGTTCCATTTGTTGTCCTAGCTCCAGAAGAAACCCTAGGAGCACCCCCACATAAACTTGTGTTCAAAATGATGGATGAATCTTTACAGTAATTGTAATCCTTGAGCATGAAAGAATGAAGAAGAATCTTCCCTTTGTATTACAAACATTGGAAGCCAATGGGTATACCCCATTTTTCTATAACAACCTATTTTAGAGTGAAGACACGGGTAAGTCTATTAATCCAAAAAGTAAAATATTTACCACTGTAATTTTTAATAAAAATATGGAAAGAGTTGGGTTGCTTTAGCACTGGCTGGGACTGAGGAAATGCACCACATAGGGCCGGTGAAATAGGGTAAACCAACCTCATACAATGTTTAAACCCCAAAATCATAGTGGCCGAAGGAACATACAAAAATTCTTGAATAACAAATCACAAAGAGAAGAAAACAAAGTCAGGGGGGAGGGAAGACAAGATACCAGCCATATTATTTCCGTGCTCCATTTACAACGTGAAAGGTATGCCATTTGAGTCACCAGAAATACTCCCATGGGATTTTTTGAAGCCACAACTTGATGATGAGCGTACCAGGGTTAAAACATTGACTGCTAATATAGTCCTCCCACCAACTTTGGTCTCCTTGGAAGCTTCATGATGTGCAAATGGCCGATCCAATAGAGGGGTAGACAAAACACTGTCATGCATGTTGATAATGGAAGATAAGAGCACAAAATGGCCTGAGACAAAGTTTTCGAGGGCAATGGGTCTGAGAACAGCCAGATGGCGGTGTCCAAAACAATTGTGCCTTGAAGAGAAAACCTAGAAATGTGCATCATCCTTGACCAATTCTATATTTTATGTGCTTATTAATTAAATTTAAATATGGTTACAAAATCATTATTACTCCTTGCCAAGACAAGACTCTGACAATCTCGATTTTCTCGTTGACCATTATTAGTTTAACATTGACCATTGCAACTTATAATGTTTAAAATTGAAAATTAAATATTTATTTTTCAATATTATTAAAAAAAATGTTTTTCAAACACTTGATTAGAACATAACTTGAAGGTCTTATTTTAGTCTTTGCATAATATACTGTCATGTGGATGACTGCATCACATATTTTATGTCATAATTTATGGATATAGTTTTAATATTCATGCATGATTTTTAGATATTTGTGTAGTGATTCTTTAATCCAAAAATAAAATACTTAAAAATAGTTCATATTAACGTAAATAACATATTATCCATCGGTTACTTCCCACCATATAATTTAAGTAAGTCTTTACATAAAAAATAGATAGAAATAACATGTAAATTCAACATATTGAGCCGACATTTAAAAATGTTGACATAAATACATACTTACATTACACCTACACATCTCCCTTATGACCAAAATTTTAAAATTCTATTTAATTACCTTATTGAGGTCCATGAATATTAAATTTTACTTGTTTTTTTTTTCAAATAGTCAATTATTTTTCCCATTAATATATAAAGATTTGTATTCTTTATTTTATAAATACTAAGGATTGGTAAGATATTTCAAGTATTCTTAAATCTAGAAACTAAATTAATCAATGTATCAAACACATAAGATTTATAATTTGAAGACATAATTTTATCTATCAAACAAATACAAATTTAGAAAACATATACAAAAACCTAAGGCCTTAGGCTTAAGCATAAACATTGAAAAATTAGAGATGGAAACTAGAAGGAATAATATCTAGTGATAGTTCATCACAAACATTAGGGGTTGACATCAAAATATAATTGTTGGGCTCAAACTTTACAATAATTAGCTCCCAATTGTTGTTGTTGAGTTTACATGATTTTGTTGTCTTCAAAACAGCAAGAGTTAAGTTCAATAATTAATCAATATAATGGATAAGATGAAGAGGTGAATTGTGCCTTTGTTATCTGATCTCTTCAACCATGCAACAATCCTTATGGCATAGCCCGCTCTATAACCTTTGAGTTAACCCACATCAGATTAACTTTGTAGGGGATCCTCCGCATGGTTTCCTAGTTATATTACATGGGGTCTTATTGATCCAAGTGGATATTGGTGGCCACCAGCCAATCCCACTTGGACCCCCACCATTTTTTCTTTCAGTTTTTCAGTTTCCTTATTTGTAGCACAATTTACTATTTTTGGCAGTTTTTGGGTCCTAAAATTCTAGAGCCGTTTCGAGGCCCTAAACGATGTTTTTTAGTAAAACAGGGAGCAACATGGGTCCATAGATCGATGTTGCTCTTCCCAAAGTTGTATTCCTCATGTAGATCTTCCTAACGAGGTATTGTGCGCATCAAATGAAGATCGTATGCCAAATTTACGACCTCAGGAAGTTGATGTACCAATTTACCCAAAACGGGGCCCATAGTTTGGCGCTTCATCTCCTAGGGTTATGGTTTTGAATGTTTAGGGTTTTCCATTATTTCTCAACAATAAAAAATCCTTCGAGCCTCATTGTAAGATAGTTTAGAGGCATGTACCTACCACATCTCTCCTCAGAGATAAGATACCATCCCCCGAGCTAGTTTATTTCCATTTTTGTTTAGAAGTATATTTCTGTATTTTACATTAATGAAACGAAGTATTATTTCTACTGTATCTCTATATTTATGGTTATCTCTGTAATTTGTTGTGTTCCTATTTAAATCTGGATCAGTGGTATCAAAGCAGTCTGCACTTTCTCTATTTTTCTTTGCATGTCCCCGACGAGGTCAAGATATAAGGAGTTAGGACTTAAATGGTAGAACCTTTGCAAGAGCAGCCTTGTAAATCTTGACAGCCTGCCACGGAGGATGAAAAGAAAGACGAGGGTGCAGAAGATCCTATCAAAATCTTGTTCAAAGAGGCTCTCGAGCGACAAAGGAACTCGATGATGGACAACTTTACCCAAATCCTTCAACGGCTAACCAAGGGCAACACATCTACTTCCAACAGCTACTATGGAAGTGCCACACGCTTTAAGGTACAAGTTAACTTTGACATTCCAATATTTGATAGTCAGATAGATGTAGACAATGTAGATAAATGGTTAAACCTACTAGAAGGGTATTTTTCTATTCATGATTTTTCTAGCCAAGAAAAGATTGCTTTCGCTCTTCTCAAAGCCGCCTCCCACGTCAAGGACTGGTGGGAAACCTATTGCGAGCAGAAGGATGAAAGTATGACCTTACGTTTTTTAGCTGCACCCACTTGGAATTCATTCTGGAATGCCATCAAGGAGCAGTACTACCCTGTCAAAAGCTATGAGGATAAATACATAAACTGGACCATGCTATGGCAAGGAAGGGACCAAGACATGCTGGAGTTTACCAATATTTTCCATACCCTCTGCACAAAGTTGGGTATCAAGGATTTTGAGTTGCATTTAGTTCTCAAATACCATGACTGCCTACACAGGTGAATTCAGGATGAGATTGAGTTCCTGGACATCTCCTCGCTTAGCACGACATACCAATACGCTATCAAGATCGAGCAAAAGTTTAAACAGAAGAAGCAAGACTTTGGATCTGCAAATCTGAAGCAAGAGAAAGGCACCCCAAAATACTAAACAAAGGACAAAGCCAAGGTAGGGTGACCTAAGACAACCCACCAAAGCCACAAGCAAAGAACAACACCACAAAGCCGAAGAAGGACATGACAAAGTGGTGTGAGTTCCATAAGATCTCCACTCACAACACAAGTGAGTGTCAATCCAAGCAGTCACTGGTGGCTGAGCTAAAGTATTCGGAATCAGATGCATGTTTAGACTCTGAGTCAAAACATGATAAGGAATGACAAAGGGATGAAGATTATCGATGTGGAGCCTAATGCCATCGTTGCCACCACGAAGATTCAGAAGGAGGAACCTGAAGACCTAGAGGAGGAGGAGCACCTCTTCCAGTCCCAGATCTAGGTAAAGGTCTCCTTGCTACAGTTCATTATTGATAGTGGGAGCCAAAAGAACCTCATTTCGGCAGAGGTTGTAAAGCGACTAGGCTTACTGACCATAACACATCCACAATTGTACACCATTGGGTGGCTTCACCAAGGACAACATCTTCGCGTGAGCCAGAAGTGTCAACTTCTATACAACATCAAGCCCTTCATGGATGAGGTATTGTGTGACATTGCTTCCCTTGATGTTTGTGATGTATTATTAGGCCAAACATACTTATGGAAGCGACATGTTGTTTATGAGTCAAGGCCTCGTGTTGTTATTGTTACTTTGGGAAATAAGTTGTACAGGATACCGAAGGTAGCATTGCCTACTTCCATCTCTTTGGTTACTACAAAACAATGTAGTAAGCTCATTTCCAAAACTAGGAAATTTGTTTTCCTAATGATACGCGCTCAAGGAAAGAAGAAGACAGTGGCCACGACCTCCAAACAGGGCCCCTCCGCACGACAACTACAGATGGACAAGGTCATGGAGGAGTACGAGGACATCTTCACCTCCCTCGTAGGGGTTCCCCTACACTGTCAAGTCAAGAACTCCATCTATATGACCCCAGGTGTGCCGCTACCCAATGGACCAATCTATCGGCACTCTGTTCTAGAGAACGATGAAATCAAGAGGCAGATTCAAGAGGTATTGTAGAAAGGTCACATCCGACTGAGTTCATCGCCCTCTGGGAGCCCGATCATTGTTGGTCACCTTAATTGCTTATTAATTCAAATAAATAGGTGCTACATGAATTGTCAACCCAGGGAAGTCTGTTTATTTCAAAGGCAACCACACACTGTATATGCTCAATATCAAAAGAAATGAAAAGTTGTAGTAATAAGTATACTAATTACACCTTGCCTTAAACAAACTGAAGCTCTACTCTGAGTTACAGCAGGAACAATTTCTCTATTGCAAAAAATTATCAAAGAATCCTTGATGACATTAAAAAGAACAATCTAGGAAAAGAAATCAATCTGCAGAGGAAAAGACTAGTTATGCTATGACAGAGAACATGACCCTATTCCCCAAGCAGGGATCTTCAACACCTATTTCTGATCACTATGCTTCACAAACTCACTCTGTAAATTGATTGCCAATTAAAATACTCATCGATTAGCTATGAATGAATTTATGAAAACAATGCAATAATCAGTTTGAAAACAGAGTTTCAACAATAAGTATAGAGTTCCAATGACGCATAAGAAAATTTAGTAAATAGAAAATAATACTTAACACACTACAGAAATTTAATGGGTGAATCTTGTGATGAAGGTGGGCCCTTTCCTTCTTGCAAGATTCCCTAGAAAAAGGAACTAAAAAGGAATGTTCAGAACAATATTTTATTCATCCATCAATGTATCATTTTACAAAAGATTCAAGTCCCTTTACTTTCAGCTAGACCTTCCTACAGTCTGTCTGTAGTCCCTCTAATGTTGATGTCTCCTCCTTTTAAAGAGGAGACATCTATTACAATTGATTACATTATAAATCCTATCTTCAACCAGATATGCTAAAATAGGATCATTGGTTCTTCCATTAACAAAATGTTGTTACAATGGTTGTGACAATGCCGACTTTGGAATGTAGTTGTTGTAGCCAGTGTAATAGCTCCTTTGATGATCTCCTCTTGTTGCTGTTGAATCTAAAATGCAAAGCACAGGCTATTTCAACAACGGGATTTGCGCATTGTTCTAAGTGTTTCAGTAACATAAACTGTAATGATAAATCTGCAGTCTTCAAATTGTTTCAGCAACGTAGACTACAGTGATAAAACTGTTTCAACAACTATCCGATCAACAATTAACTATGAGGAGAATGTAAAATTATATGTAAAATAAATTAAACATATAGTAATGAGAAGAAATATTGTATACCTTCGGGAAAATGGATTAAAGTAATAACATGGACTTTAAATGTGGATTGAAAAAGGGTGAAATGATAGCAAAATATGTGATCAAAAAGTTACAATGTGGGGTCCTAACAATCGTTTTGGTACAGAAGAAGGATGAGACTTGGAAACTTTGTATTGACTATCAGGCGCTAAACAAGGGCATTGTCCAAAATTAGTACCCGATGCCACGGATTGATGACCTTTTGGACCAACTGAAGGGGTCAAAATATTTCAGCAAGATTGATTTGAAGTCAGGATATCACTAGGTACCAATCGAACCCTCCAATGTGTGGAAAAATGCCTTCAAAGCCAAGGAGGGCCTTTTCGAATGGTTGGTTATGCCTTTCGGGTTGATGAATGATCCTGCAACCTTCATGAGGCTAATGGATGACATCTTGCGGCCATTCACCAACTCATTTGTAGTGGTATACTTGGATGACATCCTGATCTTCAGTCAGAGTTGGGTAGATCACCTCCACCACATTTGACAGGTTATCCAAACACTGCGACAACACAAGTTATGTGCCAATTTGGAGAAATGCACTTTTGGCATGACCCAAGTTCAGTATATGGGATACATTATTGATGAACAAGGGGTGCATGTAGATCTGATGAAGATCCAAGTCATTCGGGATTGGCCATCTCCAACCACTTTGAAAGTGCTCTACAACTTTCTGGGTCTTGCCAACTTCTCCCGTAGGTTCGTGCTGGAATTTTCTCATATCACTTGGCCCTTGAGTCAAGTCACCAAGGGAGGAGTGAAAGAAAAATTCTTTTGGTATGACTCTCAACAAAAGGCATTCACATAGTTGAAACATCGCCTCTCCTAGGCACTAGTGCTCGCATTACCAGACTTGAAAAAACCATTTGAGATCGAGACAAATGCCTCTTACTATGCTATTGAGGCAGTCCTGTTATGCTCTTAACCTGTAAGACGATACCAGAATACCAAATATGAAAATAAATATACCCAGAACATAGAACAATGAGAAATAATAACAAGTATTTCATTATTCAGAAAGCAATGTTCACTTGCCTCTTTGAGGGGACAACCTCCAATAGAGCTGAGCTCAATTACAAAATAAGACACGATGCTCCTCGAGGGGAGTCTCTATCCTTTATATAGGATTCATACATGCAATAACATGGGGAAATACCATGGTTCTTATTAATACCATGTATCTAATACCATGGCCCATTTGTAACTAACTGTAGTCCCTTCATTAAATGCGAGTTAACCACTTACAATTATTAATATCGAATTTATTGACATTTTACTTAACTATGACTATGACTCGATCCTATTACATAAATAAGGGGGTTAGGGTTGGACCCTAACATGCCCTCCCCCATAAGAATAACCTTGTCCTCAAGGTTGAAGCTGCGGAAACTACTGAAGGATAGTAGCTGGTTCCTAGGTTGCATCTTCTGAAGAGGTGTCTTTCCACTTGATGAGGACTTCCTTGATCATGCGGCCACGCAGGTGCCACTCTTGTGTGTTAAGAACATGTTAAGGTTGGAGCCAAATTGACCCTTCTTCATTCACTTTAGTAGACTGGTTTGAATTCTGCAATGGTCCCCAATCACTTTCTTGAGGCATGAGATATGGAAGACTAGATGGATTTTTGCAGTGGGTTGCAACGCTAGCTTGTAGGCGACTTCTCTAATGTCATGAAGTACTTGATACGGTTCGTAGAATTTTGGACATAATTTCTAACAGTCGTTTTCTTTGAGTGATGTCTTCTTATATGGTTGTAGCCTCGAAAATACCTGATCCCCTTCTTGAAATTGGTATTCTGAGCGATGTTGATCTGCCTGTTGCTTCATGCAGTTTTGGGCTTGATGAAGATTCTCTCTAAGGTGGGCCATCATGGTTGTGCAGTTCTGTAGAAGTTGATCCACTGCTTGTACCTTCGAGCATCCCTTGATATAAGAAGTAGGGGAAGAAGGGAGCTGACCATAAGCTACTTCATATGGAGTCATTTTGGTGGTGGCACGATAGTTGGTGTTATACCACCATTTGGCTAGAGGTAACCACTGTACCCAGAGATGTTGCTTTTTTGAAGTGAAACACCTAAGGTAGGTCTCCAGACATTTGTTGACTACTTCAGTTTGACCATCAGTTTGTGGATGATAGGAAGTACTGAGTTGTAGTTGGGTAACTTGTAGCTGGAAGAGTTCCTGGAAAAAGTTACTCTTGAAGATCCGGTCACGATCAGACATAATGGAAGTAGGCATGACATGAAATTTGAAGATTTGATCCATGAAATATTGAGTGACCAAAGTCGGTGTAAAAGGGTGGGGTAGGGTGCAAAAATGAGCATACTTAGAAATTTTTTCCATAACCACCATGATGATTGACTTGTTTCCTGACTTTGGAAGACCCATAATGAAATCCATAGAAACCTCCATCCAGATTGAGGCTGGGCTGGGCAATGGCTGTAATGTGCCTATGGATTTGACTGTTTCTCCTTTGTGGCGCTAACATATGTCGCATTCATCTACAAAATTAAGAATGTCCTTTTTCATGCCTGTCCAGAAAAATGATCTTCAAGTGCGAGCAGAGGTCTTCTGAAAGCCTGAATGTCCTGCAATGGGAGATGAGTGCAACTCTGCCAAAATGCAGATTTTGAGGGCGGATGTTTGTGATATTATGATTCTGTCCTTGTATCGAAGGATATCATCCTCCCACAAGTAGCCCGTTGTGGAATTTGGATTTGCCTGCAGTTGATTAATGAGTTGGGAGAGATAGTGATGTGAAAACCATTCCTTGCAAGCTTCTTTAATCCATTTTGGATGGGAAGGGAAATTGCGAGCAGGGTACTTTCCTTCTCAAATTGGCGGGATAACGCATCTGGTATAATATTTTAACACCCTTTCTTGTAAATTATCTCATAATCATATCCCAACATTTTTGTGATCCATTTATTTTTTTGTGGCGAGGATAGGCATTGCTCCAAAAAATATTTAAGGCTTTGATGGTCTGTGGGGATTTCGAAAATTTGCCCCAATAAGTATGGTCACCAGGTAGCTACTGCATGTAAGATGGCCATCATCTCCTTCTCATAGGTCAATTTTCCTAGATTCTTCCCACTTATTTGTTGGCTCGTGAAGGCCAAGGGTCAACCTTCCTGCATTAAGACCGCCCCAATACCCATACCCAAAGCATCACATTCAATCACAAAAGATTTGGTGAAGTCAGGTATTGCTAAGACTGGAGTGGAACACATGGCATGTTTGAGAGCTATAAAAGCCTGTTGTGCTTCGTCATTTTAGAGGAATGAATTTTTCTTGAGGAGTTGAGTGAGGGGCCTAGCAATGCGACCATAATTGTGGACAAATTTGCGATAGTAGCCTATGAGATCCAAAAATCCTCTCAAGATCTTCAAGGTCATTGGTTGAGGCCAATCCTGCATTGCTTGGATCTTTTTGGGGTCCACCCTGACACCTTCATGCCCCACAATGTGGCCCAAATACTCAACTTCTTCCATGCCAAAAGAGCACTTGGACATCTTGACAAATAATTTATTCTTGCAGAGTAGTTGCAAGAGCAGATCTACATGTTGAAGATGTGTGGCCCAGGTGCGATTGTAGATGAGGATGTCATCAAAGAAAACAAGGACAAATTTTTTGATAGATGGTTTGAGAAGGTGATTCATAAGGCTATGAAAAATGGATGGGGCATTACAAAGACCAAATGGCATGACCAGGAACTCATAATGGCCTTCATGAGTTCAGAAAGTAGTCTTTGGAATGTCTACTTCTTTCATGCGAATTTGGCGATAGCCCGAGAGAAGGTCGAGCTAAGTAAAGAATTGAGTCCCATTTAGTTCATCCAGAAAATCATCGACCACCAGGATGGGAAATTTATCTTTGACCGTCAACTTATTGAGGACCCCGAAGTCTAGACACATATGCTATTCCCCATCTTTCTTGAGCACCATGACCACTAGCGATGAATAAGGACTAATGCTGGGACGAATGATGCCTGCTTCGAAGAGTTCCTTAATGATTTTTCAATTTCATTCTTTTGGGTGAACAGATATCTATATGGGTGCACATTTGGTGGTTGGGCCCCTAGGACCAAAGTAATGTTATGATCATGTTCCCCTCTCGAGGGTGGAAGCTCATGAGGCTTGTCAAAGACTAGTAGATGGTTTTTTAAGATCTGTTGCATCTCAGGATGGATATGAAGAGAATTGGATTCGAAGGCTTGGATGGAATTATATTGGGCTATAACTCCATGTTTACCCTTTTTTAACAATTTTTCCATCTGATGTGAGCTGATGATAGAGGGAGCTCCCACCTAGAATCCACAGAGGGTATGTGTGTGATTGTTTTGCTTAAAGATCATATATAACTCCTGGAAATCCATTGTGATTGGGCCAAGTGTGCAAAGCCATTTAGCACCTAAGACAATGTCGCACCCTCCCATGTGTATGGAAAACATGTGGGTCTTTAATTGATAATCCACCATTTGAAGTTTGAAATTTTCATAGCGGCCTTCACATTTCATTGTCCCCCCATCAACAATTTGGACTTGGAAGTTAGAAACTGCTCAGACAAAACAATGCACTGCTTCCACCACTCTTTGATAGATAAAGTTATGTGTACTACCACTATCAATCAAGACTACTACTGGGCAATGCTTAATAAAACCTCTGATTTTGAGAGTTTGGGGAGAAGAAATCCCGACCAAAGCATGCAATGAGATAACTAGTTAGGTACATTGTCATGTTGGTTGTGATGGGGCTTCCTCTGATGAACTGTGATCAGTAGCATCAATTTGAAAGAATTTGGGCTCCTTGCATTTATGCCCGGGGGAGTATTTCTCATCACAGTAGTAACACAATCCTTTCTTTCTTCTTTCCACCATTTCTACTGGTGACACCTTTTGAACCTTGAGTGTTTTGGTAGTGCTATGAGCCTGGGTGGGGCAACCCTTGGCTATGAAATTTAGGTGATTGGATTGGGCCACTAACACATGATCTACTTCACGAGCTATCCTGCAAGCATCTAGCCATGAGATAGGTGTTGCAGTCGGACGTGGGCTTGTATTGCTTCTTTGAGACCACTGACAAAACATTCCAAATAGAAATGATCGTGTAGACCTCCTATGCGGAAGGTTAAGGCTTCAAAGGCTGTAATATATTCATTCATTGTTCCTCTCTATTGGATCTTAGTGAGATGACCCAAAAAGTTAGATTCATGGTCAAAGCGATCCATAAGAGATTTTTTGAATGTCTGCCAAGTCAAGGGCTTTCCATAGCAACGTTGATGCCATTGCCACCATTGCCATCTTTCATTTTCCAAGTACATGCTATCACACTAAGCTGAGTCGCATCTTCCATGATGTGAGTTAGTGTGAAATATTGCTCTATTTGTGCTATCCATGTGGCCAAGTGAGAGCCATCAAATTTATACATGTCCAGCTTGGGTGGTCACGGCTTGGATTGTTGGTGGGTGCCAAAGAGGTGAAGAGACTGACTAGACTCGCCCTCAATGTTTTCATTACTAATATATGCCTCTGCACGTTCCTCCATCTTTCCCTTTGAGAGTGTTTCATTTAAGTTGTTCAGCTGCAACAATACATCTTTCAATTGTGATTCAAGGTTGTCAATCCTCTCATTGGCCATAGCTTGAGCTCTAGTTTTTACCATGCACCGATCCGATGTACTTGAAATTTGGGACCGCCCAAAATTTTTGGCACTAACAATTGAATGGTACCATCTTGCTCAGCTCGTCGACCTGATTCTTATGGGCTAACTCTCCAATAACCGTCCAGGGGGGTCTCATATTTTTTTATTTTTTATTTTTACTTCGAATAGAGTTTTACTCCTTGCTTAGGAATACTGCAGTGGTTGAATCCCAGAAATTTCAATGTTGCCCAAAGTCTTGCGAAAATCATGCCCAGGTATAGGAACCCACACAATTATTCAGAATTTGAATGATGGGTCTGATTGTTGCAACGACTACAGAACCCAAATAGCTATATTTGGATAGTGGATCTGATGGATTTGATAGATCTGAATGGCTGATCTGATAGATTTGAACAACATAACTTATTGCTGCTGCTGCGACAAAACCCCACCTGCGAGATTTGATTTGGAAAAGATGATGCATGATTCAGAGATAGAGAAGGGAACTATGGTCTCCAAGAGTGTCAAGTGCTACAGATCACAATATACATAAGGGTCTGACAGTGGTACTCGGCCCTCTTATCACTTAAGAAGCAATTTCTAAATTGTTCACATCAGTCTGACTATGAAGGTTAGGTGTTAGTCCAAGTTCAGTTTTTCCATGTTTAATGTAGTGTCTAAGTCTTAGGAGTCTTGGTGGTATGGTTAAATAAAGGTCAATAATCCATTCTCATTCATCACTAGTCCCACAACTTGCATAGATTCCATGTTTCAAGTTTGTTTTAAGGTTCTTATGTGTTACAAAACAGATTAGGTGTTTTTGTAGCGCAAACACAGTCTAGGTGTTTTCGTAGCGCATAACCCAGATTTTACACTGGCTGCGCTACGAAATCGAATATTCGTGCAGATCCGTAGCAAATCTTGCTCAGATGTCATATCTATCAAAATCCGTTATGTTTACATCATCATTTGTTAGCTTATACACTTCACCTATCATGTCCAACTACTTATCCTCATCATTAGAATCATTAGATGCCTTGGTACGCTCAGGTTACAAGTTCAAGAAGAGCCAGGTATTCATAGTCATGATTTATGTTTGGGTTCACGCATGAGGAGTAAATTGTCAAGTGTTCAATTTTAATTCCTTGAAGATCAAGCGAGTCAGTTTTCAAGCGAGGCAACTTTCAAGAAGGGCAGTGATCGAAGTTTGAAGACAGTGCCAATCATTCAAATTTTCATTCCGCTGGAATTCCATGGAGGGGTCTATAGAAAGAAAGGAGCACAGGTCAGGCAGGTGTTTGAGGAGTGAACCTAAAGGTTTAGACATTATCTTAAAGAATAGAGAAGTTGAACGTGCATTCAAGCAGGTTGGCTGTTGGAATTTTTGCGAGAAACTTCAAGGAGGTCATGCGCAAGTCACCAAGGAATTTGTCTTGAATTTCACAGGATTGAATTCGAAAGTTGGCATGCTTGAATTGCCAATCTCACCAGAAGTTATATCTATAGTCACTGAGATTCAAAGGGGACAAGAAAGATGGTTTAAAAATTTCAAATTTGATATGACCCCCTGCAAAGAATTTCTGAAGTCAGAGTTCATTAATTCAGATTTAAACAAGGCTGTGCCCAGGAATTTTGTCAAGGACTCATATGCCAATTAACTTATCTGCATACAGAGGTACTTTACCTGTGAGGGGAGGTATCATAAGATGTATTCATATCACTTCAAGCTTCTGTTGCATTTCACAGGAAAGATATCTCTTGATTTACCTTTCTACTTGTTTCGTAGCCTAGGCAAAATGTGCGATAAGGTTCAGCTAAAGAAGGAAGCCTATGAGACCTCATTGTTTCACCACGGCTTAGTCAAGTTGATAATTTTGAATGAGCTCCAGAGAGTAGACAGGGATTGGTCCACATTCATGTTTATGTATGGCTTCAAAAATGAAACTAGTCTCAGTCCTTAGGCTGTGAAACATTCTCCACCAGCAACTGGTCATCGTGCAGAAACAAGATCCAGGAGATTTGTAAAATTGAAGGCTAGGAAACAGGTAAAGGAGCCCACCAGAACACTGATAATCCAAGACACACCCCAACAGTCCCAGAAAGAGAAAACTCAGATCAAAGAGGGTGTACATGAATCATCTACAGGTGAAGTAGTCTAGAGAAGAATGACCAGGAGCCAGTTAGCTAAAGAAAAAGGCAAGACAGTGGTTACTGAGGAAAGCCCGGTTTCAAAGGGAAGTTTGAATGACTTACTGCAAGCTATTGATATTGAAGAATCTCCCCTGGTTCAAGCAGATCTGATAGAATCAGGTAAAGACAAGACCAAAAATATCAAATCCTCGAAAAAGCTCAAGTTTGATGATCAAGTTGCTAAATTTGTCTTTAAGCCAAGAAGACCTGTGACGAGGCATTCAAAACAGGTACAAGAGATGCTGCCAGAAGTAAGTGAAATAGAGGAGATAGCAAAATCTCATGAAGGACCCCTAACTTCATCAAAAATATCATCTCAGCTGCATAGAAACGATAAAGGTAAGGCAGTTATCCCTCAAGAGGAATATAGTGTTGAAGAGTTCAAAGAGAAGTTCAAATTAAAAAACCTTGAAATTGCTAAACTGAAGAAAGCCTCAAGGAAACATGTAATCAAGGAAGCTCATTTTAACAAAATGGAGGCTCTGTGGGAAGACAAAAAATTCAAATACCCAAGGTGGTCGACTGTCATGCTCAATACTACACCTGGTCAGTCCCTGCAATAAAGGAAGTAAAATTCATTAGAAAGGTTAATATGAGACTGAGAGCTGGGATCAGAATTATGAAGAGAAAAATCAAGGACTTGAAGATACAACTAAGCCAATGGGAAGGATTTCCTTAGCTAAGGAAAATCACACAACAAGTAAGGTTAAGTCCTAAATTTTGATGATTTACCTTTTTGAAATTTTCCTTGAAGAATGGTGCCTCTGCATTCAATTTTGAATAGCTTCAGGGTGGATGAAAAGGACATTTCAAGATTAAGAAACTCAAGACAGTCGAATTTGGCATTAAGTTGTGTTTTTGAAATTACACAGCAGTTTCATAGCGCGCTACGAAATTGCTGTAGGTGATGCCTAATGCACAGCAGTTTCGTAGCGCGCTACGAAACTACTGTAGCTGCATATCATAACTTGGTTGACCAATTTTGAGTGACCAAAGGGAAATTTTTTGAAAAGGAATTTCAGAAAAGGATCATTTACAATATGCAAGCATCCAGTAAGGGCAAAACAAGCAGAGGAACTCTAAGCTTTTTGTTATACAAATGATCACAGCTAGTATTGTCCATGGCATTTCAAACAACTTTGAAGAGGTTGTGTCTTCACACAAGTATATGGCAAGTGTCTACAACACATGAAGAACGTGGCACTCCAATACATTTTTGTGTAATCAAAGAAGAACAACATGGTTAATTGGTTTCGAATATCCTTGAGGAGACCAAAAGCAGAAAAACAGGGGCAGTTTCCTACTTTCCAGCAACAGTAAAGAGATAATACATTAAGGGCCAGCAAGGAGCTTCAAACATCCACCAAAGCTAAACTAAAGGAGACCACTTGTCAGAGAACAAGTTTTGATTGTAATAAAGGCTACTACCAGCATGATGAGGAGTTATACTTCTAATTGTCTTAGGTTTCTAGAACTTCCAGTTAGTATTTAGTTGCATTTAATAGTTAGTTTAAAGTGTTAATAGGTGTCATAATAAGATGAAATCGAGTTCCCTCATGTTGGAGGAGGAATCTCAGTTATGTAGAGAGTTCTATATATAGTAGAACATCTGATGAACAAAGGGTTGGAAAATTATTCAGAAAAGCTCTCATATTGTGCTTTGTGTAAAGACTCTGTTTTTTAGTAATACAGTATCGGCTTTGCTTCTCAGGAATCAGAAGGAATTCGATGTTATGAATGCCTTGTGTTGTCTCTTTCCTATTATCTACAGTGTTATGAATGTGTGATTACTTAGAAATCACTAACAGTTCTCTAATTTCCTTCATACATTTGTAAACTGTGTTGGCCCTCTATGCGTTTGGTGTGTTCTACATATGTTGGATTCTGAATGCCCTCACTTCTATGTAAAGCTAACCTTACTGTCACTACTGAAGCATATCTGACTCCATAAGCCCAATGGATACTTTCTAATTGTGTTTCAACCTCTTACTTGTTCATTTTGTTTCATAGAGTTAGCCATCTTATTTATTATCCAAATATTTAATCTTGTGAGAGAGCCCTCTTAGGTTGGGGAGGCTAAGCCTCAACCTAAAGTAGGTTTGAAAGAGTTACTTAAAGTCTACCTGATCAAAAACCTATCAGGGTCTGATTCTGACATAACAGGCCCAATCTTTCAAGGCACTAACCAAGGAGGATCAACCGTACCCTTAGCCGTACAACCCGACTACCCTATAGTATGCGTGAGTAATCTCCTTGACTATATTGTTCTCGGTGTACTGTAGCAGCAAGACAACTGATGGTTTATCTATGGTGAGGTTTCAAGGGAGCTATGTGGCTTCCGATATACCCAGAGGGTATTTGGAAGACAGTCTGTGCACGGTTCTGTCTAATGCGCTACTACTCAAAGGGGTACCCACAGGGGTTACAAGGAAGTCCAAAAATCATGACCACCTCTTGTATTTCCTACGTGCATCCCTCCCCAAATTTGTAGGTTTATGCACTCAACAACAGATCCCGTGGTTTAAAGACGTCGAAACACGTCTCTAGCCAATTTTTTTTTTTTTAAATTGGAGATCCCACCGACCATGGAAGGCGCTCTGATGCCACTTGTTATGCTCTTAACCTGCAAGATGATACCAGAATACTAAATATGTGAAGAAATATACCCAGAACATAGAACAATGAGAAATAACAGCAAGTATTTTATTGTTCAGAAAGCAATGTTCACTTGCCTCTTCGAGGGGGCAACCTCTAATAGAGCTTAGCTCAATTACAAAATAAGACATGATGCTCCTCGAGGGGAGTCTCTATCCTTTATATAGGATTCATACATGCAATACCTGTTGGGTATACGACCAAAGTCCCACATTGACTAGAAGTGGGGAGGATCATGGGTATATAAGGATGGACAAATATCTCCATTGGTATGAGGCCTTTTTAGGGTAAAGCCAAAAGCAAATCCATAAGGGCTTAGGCCCAAAGTGGACAATATCATACCATTGTGGAGATATGTGGTGTCCAGAGTCCTTACAAGTGGTATCAGAGCCAGGTTCAAAGTTAGCCAAGTGGATGAATCCTCAGAATGCCGAACGAAGGTGGTGGGCCTCAGTAATATCACGATGGGATCCGTGGATGAGCTCGGTTAGACAGGCAGTGTGCTTCAGATTCTTCATGGACGTGTCCTGGTCCCAACACGGTGAAGATGAGTTGACCTGGGATAGAGCAAACTCTTGAGGCAGGTGGTGCTCCATGTAAGGCATGTGCTTCCAACGCATTGGAGCGGAGAATCCTAGTTGGTAGAGAGTGGAAGGATGAATAATCGTTTGAGGGGAGGCTCGATGGTCCTTGTTCGAGGGGAGGATTGTTGGGTATGTGACCAAAGTCCCACATTGACTAGAAGTGGGGAGGATCATGGGTATATAAGGATGGACAAATATCTTCATTGGTATGAGGCCTTTTGGGGGTAAAGCCAAAAGCAAATCCATGAGGGCTTAGGCCCAAAGTGGACAATATCATACCATTGTGGAGATATATGGTGTCCAGAGTCCTTACAAGTGGTATCAAAGCCAGGTTCGAAGTTAGCCAAGTGGATGAATCCTCGGAATGCCGAACGAAGGTGGTGGGCCTCGTTAATATCACGATGGGATCCGTGGATGAGCTCGGTTAGACATGCGATGTGCTCCAGATTCTTCATGGACGTGTCCTGGTCCCAATACGGTGAAGAGGAGTTGACCTGGGATAGAGCAAGCTCTCGAGGCAGGTGGTGCTCCATATAAGGCGTGTGCTTCCAACGCATTGGAGCGGAGAATCCTGGTTGGTAGAGAGTGACGATGGATAATCATTTGAGGGGAAGCTCGATAGTCTTGGTCAAGGAGGATTGTGGGTATATGACAAAGTCACATTGACTAGAAGTGGGGAGGATCATGGGTATATAAGGATGGAAAAATAATTCCATTGGTATGAGGCCTTTTGGGGGTAAAGCCAAAAGCAAATCCATGAGGGCTTAGGCCCAAAGTGGACAATATCATACCATTGTGGAGATATGTGGTGTCCAGAGTCCTTACAATACCATGATTCTTATTAATACCATCTATCTAATACCATGACCCATTTGCAACTAATTGTGGCCCCTTCATTAAATGCGGGTTAACCTCTTACAATTATTAATATGGGCTTTATTGACTTTTTACTTAACTATAACTATGACTCGATCCTATTACATAAATAAGTGGTTTAGGGTTGGACCCTAACAAGTCCTTACTCAACATGGACATCCAGTGGCATGTCACAGTGAGACACTTTTAGACACGGTCCAGAAGTATCCCACTTATGACAAAGAGATGTATTCCATTGTTTAGGCCTACCAACAATGGAAGAATTACATTTTGGGGAAGGAAACGGCCATCCATATAGACCACTGGACCCGATAGTTCATACAGACTCAACGGAAGTTGCAGAATGATCACCATTAGAAGTGGTCCACATACCTGCGACAGTTCCATTTGAATAACAAGTATAAGAAGGGAAACACCAATAATTTTTCATATTGCCTCAGTTGACCATCGATCAGGGCGTTAACCACCGTGCTCAACTCTTGAGGGCACGAGACTTCTGATTGGTAACTTCTCTACAAAAGTGACCCAGAAGTCGACCACACATACCAGACACTCTTAAAGGGTCAGCATGTTCCATATTTTCACCTCTAGGATGCCTTGTTATGCCACCTAGGTCACCTTTATGTTCCTTCAAGAGATCATACCAAGATGATTTGGGAAGCACACTATAGTCAGGCTGCTGAGCATTTCGGGGTCAAGAAAATGGTGGCAGTAGTTCAGAAGTATTTCTATTGGCCGAATCTTCGACAGGATGTCAGACAGTACATCAGATCCTGCATTGCCTGTGCCATTTCCAAACCGACCATCAAGAAGCAAGGCCTCTATACTCCATTTCCAACCCCTAGTCGACCTTTGGAATCCATCTCCATGGATTACATGTCGGACCTTCCTTCTACTAAGCATGGAGACAACTGTGTTTTTGTGGTCGTCGACATGTTCTCAAAGATGGCCATTATGGAGGCCTATAAGACGAATATCAGAGCAGAAGCCGTTGCTAAACTCTTCTTTGAATGAGTGTGGGTACACTTTGGGATCCCACAGACTATCATCTCAGATCAGGACAGCAGGGTCCTCAGTACATTTTGGTCTAGTCTCTCGTCGATGCTAGACACCAAACTCACTAAGTCCACAGCCTTCCATCCCCAAATTCATGGCCAAAAATAGGTTGTCAACAAGATGATCACACATTCTATGCATGTAAAACTCAAAGCATCCATGCACATGGGATGAGAGCCTCCCCTATGTTCAACACAGCTATAACCGAGTTCTCCACAACTTGACTGGCCACAACCCTCTTTGGGTGGGCTTGGGATTCCAACCTGTTATAACTTTGATATTTCTTTCAAAGTTAAAGAAGGAAGAAAAGGCAAAGATAACCACAAACCACTTTTGGAGATCAAGACCTAGCCTTCCTGATGCTTAGAGAGGGCTCTCTCTTTATAATTTAACTTTGTTTTAGTTAAGATTATTTTAGGCTAGTTATTGTTTGCACTTGGGTTTTGTTTTTAATTTGGGTGGTGGGACCACTTACTTAGATGAAAAGAGGTTGGCTTTTACCTTTGGGCTATGGAGTCAAAAGTCAGACAAACAAGACTGGATCAAGCTTCTAAAAGAGAGTGTCTGTAGGGAAAGATAGGTGAGTTTTTGCAGATCCCAAAGGCTGGATGGTGAAGTGGCTTCTAATCGGATCCAGGGAGCAATTAAGGGTTCTCAAATCTGGGTATCAGAGGAAAACATATAAATGACTAACTGTGGAAAACAAAGTGTACTTAAACAAATTCTAAGTTATATTTCCAGTTAATACATTCAAATTTAGAACACACTTAACATTATGAATCACATAAGAAGGTAACAAAATCAAACAAAGAAGATGCTTCACCACAAATAGCTCATCTCATGAATCCTGTAGCGAAATGCTTTTATTACTTGCTCCAGTCCGTTGACTTGAAAATAGTACAATCACCCTTAGGTTTTAAGATCAAAATAACTCTACAAATGTAAAATAATCCCCCATAATACTTAAAATTATGAAGTATCTATACAAAAAGGAATTACAAAATATCTCAAATTGCATTGAGAACTAACATAGGAAAACGAAATATCTTCATGCAAGAAGATAGAGACAACTATTGAGATGCTGCTTGTTGTCCCTCTTATTTAGGTTCTTCTAGCTTTGCTCTTTGAACTTTCGCCCTTTAAGCTAGCTGGTTGTTTAGTATTCATCCTAGATGTTTTGTTTTACTTTAACCTTTCATCTGATACACTTTAACCTTGCTGACTTGTCAATATCCTTTTACTGTGTTGTTTTACTTTTTACTCTACATTTATTTTTTACTGTGTGTTTACTACAGTAAATCATTTAGTTTTTCCTATATTTCCTCATCTGGTAATTGGATATTGAACATTTTTTTGTATATTTCATCTGCCTCTGTATATTTGGCAAAAGTAGGCTTATTAGTAAACATGTGTTTTACCTCATGCTGGAGGTAAAACAAGTTTTAAAATGTTTGATACAACACTTTGCCTATTGGTAAGCCCTTCATGGATGAAGTGATTACCTGTTCTCTAGCCACTTCCATGATCTTCTTATTGTAATCCTCATGTGTCATTAACTTATCATTTATAACTAATGGATTAAGTAATCCCTTTTCCTTCAAAAGTTAGAACTTAACCATGAACCTGTCAACGACTAGTTGCATGTTTTGAAACTTATCTTCTAAGTTCAACATCAAATTCCTCTTGGTGAGGACTTTTCTGACTTTCGAAATTTCACATGTCCTATCGGGTATCTCAAGTTCTTTCAGCTCATACTTATTCTTGGAGTTGAGGAAGTGGATGATTATTTATGCTTCCTCTGGCATATCTCCAAGTTCTGCTTTAAACCTTTCAATGGCTTCTATAGCCTCCTTTATTAGATCAATTTGTTCAAATATAACCTGGATGGATGGCTAAATATCATTGATAGAGCCAATGATATTGGCCTTTTATTTAGCTCAAATAGTTCATTTGAAGTATCCATAGTAGAGCTGGATGCCTCATCCCTACTCCTCTTAGGGTTCTTTTCCTCATTGGCTGGGGTTTATATGATAGGAGGAATGTTCATTGGCCCTTGTAAATTTGGAACCTGCAGGAAAGAGCTCTCATCAAATTGCTTTTCTAGGTCAATCATTGTGTTGTCCACATCCACAACAGTGTTGTCCATATCAATCAAGGTGTTCTCCACCCATTCATCTTGGTTAGAAAACTGTTCAGTGTCAGGTCTTGGGTGGTGGATGTATGCTCCCAAATTGACCTTGAATCTAAGCTTGCTTATGACCCACTTAGGGTCATAGTGCTAGATGAAACTGTTTCTAAATTTCATTTGTTGAAGTAACCTATCAGCCTCTGGTCCAACCTCTTCATTGTTGCAAATGAATGGGCCCATTTGGTTTTTCATTTTGAACTGATTTTTTTTCCTATAAGCTAGGAAGTGGTCCTCATCTGAGCTAATGATGTGTCTGAAGTATTCAAGAGAAAATATCCTCATAGGGAGGTTTTTGGGAAACTTATAGGGGGATAGATCACAACCATAAATTCTTATCGCAGTGTGGTTTTGGTGCAAGTACCAATCTCCCACCTTTCTGTTCTTGGCCAATTGCAATACTCTCTTGATCTCTGGGTTGATTATAAGATGAGTCTTAGAAGTCAGCATGTTCATGATAGGGTATACAAAGGAGTCTATGAAGTCCTTGTAGGTGAATGTTGTGGAAAACCTGTGGACCAAGGGTGTCCAATAGATGATTGATCTCTCCTTTCCCTTGGTATCTACATTCTGGATGCTCAAAGGAAACTTATATGTCTGGTAATACAAGAACATATGAAACAACACTAAAGAGTATTTGAAAACTCTTTTAGTGGATAGTCTAGTGAATTGTTCATGCAGTATGTCTACAATGAACTGGGCATAATAATACATAATAGCAGGAGGCTTGCCAGGAGTGAAGATTGACAGGAAGGCCATGATGACCTCATCCACAAGCTCATCTGATGTGTATCCTAGGATGCATGAGAGCATGGTTATTATGTGCCTACCAGTCTTTAAAAAGAAGTTGGTAGCATAGGGGGGAGTATCTTTAGGAGTATGACACTCTTCAGTGATGAAATTCTATAAAATTTGCTTGATTCTAACTAGGTTTAGTGTGATGTACAGGTCAAATAGGTTTCCAATGGACAAAGGGTTAGATTAGGACTAGACTAGATTTGCAGCATCTGGTTGATAGACTCTGTTGTAATGGTGAATAGGAATTCCTAGTTTGGGGCAACTATAACCCTTTGGCTTGGGATATAGCAGGCATGACAAAAGTGTGCAATATTAGGGAATGGGTGAACCTTTGGGAATGTGTATTTGGGTAAATTGGACTCCCAAAGGTGAATGTCATATATATGGTTTAGGAACCTATCCTTACTCCAATAGTGGATTTGCAAAAGGTGGCCTAGAGTAGAAGTGTCTTTAATTTGGAAATCCATGTCTGCTAGGGCCAAATCGTCATTTTCCAGGTGAGGGGTTGATTGATCCAGGTGGATGTTGGTGGCCAACCACCTATCCCATTTGGACCCCCACAACTGTCTCTTTCAGTTTTTCAGTTTCCGTAATTGTAGCACAATTTACTATTTTTAGTAGTTTTTTCGGGTCCTGAACTTCCGGAGCTATTTTGAGGCCCTAAACGACGTTTTTTGGGAAATCTGGGGGCAACATGGGTCCATCGACCGATGTTGCCCTTCCCAAATGGTAGTTCTCGAATAGATATTTCTAACAAGCTATCATGCGCGTCAAACGGAGATCGTATGCCAAAGTTACGACCCCGGGAAATTGATGTACCAATTTACCCAAAAGGGGGCGCACAATTTGGCGTTTCATCTTCTAGGGGTAGGTTTTGGAATGTGAAGGGTTTTCCATTGTTTATCAACAATAAATAGGCCTTCGAGCCTCATTGTAACATAGTTCGGAACAGTTCAGAGGCATGTAGCCACCACATCTCTTCTCAGAGGTAAGCTACCATCACCCTAGTTGGTTTATTTCCATTTCTGGTTGTAAGCATAGTTCGGTATTTTCCATTAATGAAATGAAGCATTATTTCCATTGCATCTTTGTGTATATGGTTATCTCTGTATTTTATTGCATTCTTGTTTAAATCCGGATCATCAACTGAGGTAGTCTGCAACATGATTGGTGCTACCCTTTTTGGATTTAATGTTCAAGTGGAATTTTTGCAGATATGAAAACCAATTTTGATGACGATTGTTCTACAATTTACCCTGTGTCTATATAAACTGAAGAGGTCGGTGATCAGTGTGGATGACCGTCTCCTTCCCCAAAATGTAGTGCTTCCATTGTTGGTAAGCCTACATGATAGAATACATCTCTTTATCATAGGTGGGGTACTTTTAAATTGTATTGTAAAGTGTCTCACTATGATAGGCCATTGGATGCCCGTGCTAGGTGAGGACTGCACCAATAACATAGCCTGAGGCATCTGTCTCTATTTCAAATTGATGTTGCAGGTTTGGCCCTGTGAGTACTGGTGTAGACAAGAGGTGGTGCTTCATCTCAACGAATGCCTTCTATTGGGACCTGAACCAGAAAAAATTTGCTTTTGCCCCACCCTTAGTAATCTCACTCAAAGGCCAAGTAATACGAGAGAATCCCAACATGAACCTCTAATAAAATTTGCAAGGCCAAAAAGGATGCAAACCTCTGTTAAAGTGGTTGGGGCTGGCCAATGTTGAATGAATTGGATCTTAGTCGAGTTCATATGCACGCCACACTCATCTATGATGTAACCCAAATATTGGACTTGGTTCATGACAAAAGTGCATCTATCCAAGTTGGAACACAATTTGGGCTACTGAAGGGTTTGAAGGATCTGTCGAATGTGTTACAAGTGTTCTTCCCAAATCTTGTTGAAGATGAGGATGTCGTCTAGATAAACCACCACAAATGAGTTGGTGAAGGGCCACAAGATGTCATCCATTAGCCTCCTAAAAATAGCAGGGGCATTTGTCAACCTGAAGGGCATAACCAACCATTCAAAAAGGGCTTCCTTGGATTGAAAAGTGACCTTCCATACATCTATAGGCTCTATTGGAACCTAGTGATAACCAAACTTTAGGTCGATCTTGGTAAAATACTTGGCCCCCCTTGATTTGGTCTCTCAGGTTATGAATTTGTGGGATTGGATACCTATTGTGACAATGATTTTGTTTAATGCCCGATAATCAATGTAGAGCCTCCAGGTCCCATGCTTCTTCTGTACAAGTACAATTGAGCTCCTAAAAGGTGAGGAACTTGGTCGAATGTGCCCTTTTTGTAGCAACTCCTAGATTTTCTGCTTGATCTCTTCATTTCCAGAATGAAGTGGTGACATATCATCACAATGGGTAGACATGCTCTAGGAGTCAGATCGATCGAATGCTTGACATGATAATGTAAGGGTACCCCTATGGGTGAGAAAAATATTTCCCTGTATTCTTCCACAACTGTATCCACTTGCTTTTGCTACTTATAGGAACCCTTCCTAGGGGCCATAGATGTGGCTACGACCTTCCCTTACTTTGAGTGTGAATCAGAAACAAAAAAAATTTCCCAGTCTGGGAGATGACCTTACTACACTCCTTAGAAAAGATGAAGAAGATTGTAATAGGCGGGGCTACCCTTAGTATCCTGTATAACTTACTACCCAAATAAATAATAAAAGAGCAAGGTCTAGACTCATATACATCTTGTCACTTCCATAAGTATGCTTATCCTAATAATACATCACAAACTTCAAGATGAGCAACGTCACACAATACCTCATCTATGAAGGGGTTGATGTTGTAGGGAAGGCCACATTGTTGGCTGATGCGAAGATCTTGTCCTTGGTGAAGCCACTCAATGGTATACATATGCAGTTGTGTTGTACCCATTAGGCCCAACTGCTTCACAAACTCTTCTGAAATGAGGTTCTTTTGGCTCTTGTTGTCGACAATGAACTACAGTGGAGAACCCTTCACCCACATCTGTGAGTGGAATAAGAATTCCCCCTCTTCTAGATCCTTAGGATCAATATTTTGGGCCTATTTATTATTGAAAAACATAAGAAAACCCTAACCCCAGGAGATGTAACGCCAAGAGTTTGTGGTCCCCGTTGTTGTTAGTTGGGCAGCCAACTTCCCGACGCCATAACTTGGTCATATTATCTTCATTTGGCAGATATGATACTTTGATGGAAAGGCTTGTTCGAGTGCTATAGGATTTGTTGCAAGCCCTTACCTATAGTTATAGGCCTACAAAAAATCTCAAAAAAACATCATTTAGGAGGTCAAAACCGCTTAAGAAGTTTAGGACCCGAAAAACTGCTAAAAATAGTAAATGCTAAAATCAACAAGGAAATAAATGAAACCAACTAGAGGTCTAAGTGGAATATGTGGGTGGCCACCAATATCCACCTGGATCACCCTTCATCAAGTCAATTCTAGCATACTTCAGTATCCCACATTGTCTCAGAGTGCCTAGACATGTTGGATCGTTTAACATTTGTAATTCCTCTCAGTCATGAGCTCAAAAATTAAGTCAATAGATGATTTCATTTTACTCAATGAGTTACAAAGGAGGCCACATTATGATGAAATGTTGTGTGTAATAGAGGTCATGATAATAATGACGATATTTTAGGGTAGAAATACTCAAACAATTAGGTGATAAATTTATCATATAACATGTTATTAGGAATAATCAAATATCATATTGAATCCTAAACTTGTAAATTAGAAAATTGTAAAGGATAGAAACGTTATATTTGAGGGAATGATGGCTACGAAGGAACCGAATTTTTTTGTTAGAGCACATGAACCTATTTCTTAGGAGTCAATGCTTGAAATTCAAAGAAACTATATTTTAAATATACATTAAAATATGAATAACCTAGCTTATTGTAGAAGACAACTAAGTGGTTGGTGAGGAAACTTCAAGAGTTTTTCATGCAAATGGAAATGTAAAATGGTTTAAAGACAAGAAATTGGAAACTACATAGGTGGGGAAAGTATGATAGAAACACACACTTGGATAAGTTGCCTATAATTATTTTTCATTTATGGAAATAACATGGGTGCTTCATTCCTTTAGAGAGGAAAATAAGAAAGATATTTATTATACAAATATAATAATTGAGATGGATTGTTATATTTAGAAGATCCAACCCTAGAGTTAATTTTATTTACTTCCTATAGATATGAGAGCAATGAATTGAATATTGATACACAAAAGAAATTATAAATTTTATGGTATTATAGATAATTGTATTGCACAATTAATAGCCAAAGTCCTATACAAAAGGTGATGGATCTACTTAGAGGGGGGTCAATCAATATTTCATAAATTTCAACAATTTAAAGATCACAAAGCATTAACCCAAACAAATCATGAGAATTACATAAGATTTATATTTACCATTTTATTTATATATAAATGAAGTTGTAACTTATGTAGTTACTATTTATAAATAGAATGGCTACAACACTTGGTGTATGAACTCCTACTAGATGGAGGTTACAACCTCCTGAAGGAAGCTACAATTTCCTTCCCTAGTGCCACCTAGCCACCCTTTATAATAAAGATAGAATAAGAACTTTTGGGCTCCCATACTAGGGACAGTGAACCAATTATAAAAACATCCAATCACATATTCAAATTCAAATATACTCTTTAAATATCAATATATATACTCCTAAAGGTTGCTTAACTAATTATTAACACAATCCTCAATTTGCAATCTTAACAATTCTTACTATTATCACTTTGATATTTATTTTTGAAGTATGAAGAAAGAAAAACCAAAGGTAACCACAAACCACTTTGGGAGATCAAGACCTAGCGTTCCTGATGCTCAGAGAGGGCTCTCTCTTTATAATTTAACTTTATTTTACTTAACATGATTTTAGGCTAGTTATTTCTTTCACTTGGGTTTTGTTTTGAAATTTTGGTTGTGGGATCACTTTACTTAGATGGATAGACATTTGGCTTATACCATTGGGCTATGGAGTCAAATGTCTGACAAACAATATTGGATTCAGTTTTAAAAATAGTGTCTACAGGGCAAGATAGATGAGTTACTGTAGATCTCAAAGGCTAAATGGTGAATTGCTTCAAATTGGATCCAGTGAGAAATTACGGATTCCCTAGGCTAGACTTTGGAGGGAATGAAAGAAGTCACCTAGAATAGGAGAGAAATTAAGGGTTCTCAAATCCAGGTATCAAAAGGAAGACATGTAAATGACTAATTGTCCAAAACAGAGTGTAATTAAAAAAATTCTGAGTGATATTTCCAATTAATTCATTTGGATTTAGAACACATTTAAGATTATGAAAACAAATAAGAAAGGTAACAAAATCACACAAAGAAAGTACTTCACTGCAAATGGCTCATCTCATGATTCTTGTAGTGAAATTCTTTTATTACATTCTTCAGTCCGTTGACTTGAAAATGGTACAATCACCCTTAGGTTCAAGATTAAAATAACTCTACAAATGTGTTGGCTTATATGGGCCTAACCCAGGTTCGGAAGAGTTATTCAGACAAACAAATCCCACAGCTACCGACCCTTTCGACAATAGCCCGCAGAGCGTGGACTGAGGTCTCACCCGAGGTAGTAAGGGAGGGTGCTGGAACTAGGTTTCTGCACACTTGAGATGTCTTGATGTGGTCTGGAGGGTTCACACACCGTTTTGTGGCTTCGCTCCGCTTTGCTTTCACATAGATCCGGACCCAAGAACCTCATTAATACTTATTAATGTGTTGTTATAGATTAGATCTAATTTTTATGGTCTTTAAGCAAACATTTAATAGAAATAACCAGTTCACCCACCCAGAAAAGATACAGATTTGTATAGACTCATAACATAAGCATACACACATAGATCAACCAGTTATATAAATCATCTAGATACACAATAATTTAGATTTAGCACCGAATTTTAGAATCACTCATCTTTATTCAATTCCTTCACTAATACATCCAGATCTACCCTACGCACTCAGTTGCAGGGGTCTGCGCACATAGCTATGGACTCTACTAGGCCTTTGTGCACATAGCTGTAGAGCCTCTATCTACCTACTGACACCCTTGACTTAGACTTATAGACGCTTAAATACTTCGCCCCTCAAAAACCCATTACAATTCAAATCCAAAAGTACATATCCAAAGATACCTTTGACCCTTAGAGCCTCACTCTATTTATACATTCCCATGGTCTGCGGACCATGGGTAAGTTGACTTACTTCCTATTACTCTATATTATTTCTTGGGTGGACAACCCTTTGACTTGACTCATTTACACTTTGCGCTCCACATATTTCGAAGTTTTTACAATATTTTTATCCTAATTTATAGGCTCTAAGCCCCCAAAACAGTTACGTGGAACCTCCACTACGCATTAGGCCCCCAACGTAATCATCATGACTTGTCCCGAGTCACTCGTCAGTGCGGTGAGACGAGTTGCCTAGGCTCCGCGGTTCACCTCCCTGTGAGTGACGTCCTTCATTCTGTTGCTCCTTCTTCGTCTCCTACAATGCTTCTTCTAGCTCTTGTGTCATGGTTTCTACCAATTCTCGCAACCAATAATGCTCATTCTTCTCTGATTGTTTAACGCAGAACACCCCTTCATAGGATTTTGGCTCTAGCTTGGGTGCCACATATGGAACCACCTTGTACCAATACAACCAATTTCTAAGTTCATCTCTTCTCTTCACACTGTCTGCTACGCAATTTTGCAAGACCATGGTTGTTGTCTGCAAGATCCCAAACTTCAAGATACACCAGAGATCAATTGTTAAATGAAATTCTACCAATTGGCTTTGTATTCACAGTGTTTCCTTTATTCTTTATGCTTCATCGACCAGCCCATGGGTAAGGCGACGACATCTGGACAAGTTCTGCTTCATGTCTATAAACTTCTGACACATCCCCTCCTGTCGATGTTGAAATCTGTGTGGTGCCTGCAGCTGTCCACAACATATTCTTTAGAAAGCCCAGCATTTTTGGCCATATCACAACTCTTGGCCTTACTCCTTGAGCATAGATAATGAAGAGTTTTGTAGTGGCAGGAAAGCATAATAGCTTAAGGTTCTCAAAAGCGCAGCTTGTTCGGTGAAGGCCTCCCTGTGATTTATAAGTGTTTCAAAATTCAAATTCATTGGCTCCCACCTTTTCCAGTGTCCTCATGTTCAGCCTGCGGTAGATCATTCTAGATCCAGTTCGTACCTTGTCTCTTAATTGCCCACTGCCCACTCCCTTTTGCCATAACTCAGACATCGTGTCATGAATAGGGACAGCAATAGTCACCTCTACTTATCAACACGGTAGTGCATCCCTTTCCATGCAACCACGACACTTATGATAGACCATATCCATGCGCACCTCGGTGGTCGCGCAGCTTCCTCCCAGACGGATTTATCATCCCGCACTCTCTTTCAACTGGCTAGAGCAGTGCGACTGTCCTTCGTTCAATTAGTCAGATAGTCGACCCACATGTGTAGAGCTTTAGGTGACTCCCATTTACTTTTCCCAGGAAGGGGTCTCCATTGAGTTTAGCAAGATGGACTGTGCCACCATCTGTAACTTCTTTGACTACATAAGGACCCAACCAATGCATTCAGAGCTTGCCAGGGAATTTCTCAAACTTGTTGTCATACAGTAATACTATATCATTCTCCTTGAAAGTGCGCACCTTGATATGGCGATCATGCCACACTTTCTCTCACTGTTTTTGTACTTTCTGATGGAATTAGGCCAAAAATTGTTCCTCCTCAAAATCCTCCAGTTGTGCGAGCCATTCCTCCAAAGTCCCACGGTCAGCCATGCCTGTTATTGTTGCAATTTGCAAACTGGGTACAATATATTCCATGGGCATAACAACTTCCTTACCATAGACTAATCGGAAAGGTGTTTGGCCCATCAACTTCTTGCATGTGGTTTAGTAATCCCATAGCACAGTAGGGATGCGCAAGTCCCCTTCGTTTCATTACACATTACAGACCTTAGTCAACGCAGTCTCCAAAATTTTGTTGAACACTTCAATGGTCCCATTTGCTTGTGGATGGTATGGCATACTCTGTTGATGATATATCTGAAATTCCTTAGTGAGTGTGCTAATCATTTCATTCATAAAGTGCATTCCCCAATCGCTCATTAGAATTTTGGGACACCCAAACCGTGTCAACATGTTCTCGAACAAAAAATTTTCCACTGTAGCAGTTGTGTAGTCCTTAACCGACTGTGCCTCTGCCCACCGTGTCAAATATTCTATTGCGATGATGATATAGTGTGCGCCCATCTTCCCTTGAGGTGTAATAGGTCCCACAAAGTTGATTGCCCATTTCTCGAATGGTTGTAGCATCATTTGTGGATTCAACAGCATTTCATCCCTTCGCGATGGTTTCCTAGTTTGTTGGCATACGTCGCAAGCCTGACAGTATACTTTCGAGTCTTGGTGTAGAGTTGGCCACCATAGTCCTACACGAAAAATCTTCTGTGTTGTGGCATGACCCGCATAATGTCCTCCAGCAACCCCTCCATGTGCTTCAGCCAGGATCTATCCTCACTCGAGTTCAGTTACATATCTGTGTAGTATTTCGTCATCATCCATCTTATAGAGGTGTCCTGCAATAACAGTAAAGTCTGTTGCACGTATTACCAATTCTTTCTTCTGCTAAACGGAATATCCCTACGGCGTGGTTCTTGTGGTTAAGAAGTGGATTATGTCCTCAAAATGGCCATCCACGATGCGCACTGCATACAACTATGCATCTGGTAATCCTTCCTCCAAGTTTGTGGGCTCTTCACCGTTCTCAATTCGAGATAGGTTTTTTGGGCTTGCATTGAGGTGTTCGGGCTTTACGATGACCTCAAAGTCATACTCTTGGAATAATAGTAGCCACCTACAAATGTGCCCCCCCAACACAGCCTTATTCACTAGGTATTTTAGTGTTGAGTGGTCAGTATACATCTTAAAGTGTTCTTTGAGCAGATAGTGGCAGTGTTTCTGGAGCGCGTCTACCATTGCCAGTCCTTCTCGCTGAGTAGTGGAGTAGTTCTTCTCATATTTTGACAATCGTTGACTTGCGAACGCGATTGGATGATCAATTCCCTCTACCCCTTCTTGAGTGAGTACTGTGTCCAATACGATACATGACGCGTCCACATGCACGTGAAATTCAATGTCCCATTTTGGAAAGACCACTTCCTTAAGAATTTCTAGACTTCTGTTACATTCCTCATTCCAGCAATACATAGCATCCTTCTTTAGCAAATATTCCATTGTTGTCGTGATCTGTGCATAGCTTTTTATGAACTTCCGATAGTAACCAGTGTGTCCCAATGTGGCAACGGTTATTTGACACTTCATGACGCTTGCAGATTGAGTGTGACAACAGTCTTCATCGGATCCACCATTAGACCTTGCTTACAAGCCACATGGCTGAGCAGGTTCTCGAAGGGGATGAGGAAAGTACACTTCTTTAGATTAAGCGCAATTTGGTGCCCTTAGCAAGTATCCAGCATTAACCATAAGCTCGCGGTATGTTTCTTAAATAGCCTAAATATGGTCCAATCATCAAGATATACCTCGAATAACTTGTGTATAAACTCTTTGAATGTAGCTACCACAACGCGGGAGAATATCACCGGCGCATTCTTTATTCCAAAAGGCATCACCATATACTGAAAACAACCCCAATCGTTGGTGAAAGTTGTGTTACTCCTGTCCTCTAGCACGATCTTAATTTGGTGGTAACCTGAGAAAATGTCCGTGAATGAGTAGGCTTCCTATCCTCCCATATTTTATATTACCTCGTCTGTAAATGGCATTAGAAATGGATCATTAACACATGCATCATTGAGCTTTCTGAGATCGATGCAGATGCGAATTTCACCCTTTTGTTTCTTCTCCTGCACAACCATAGGACTTACCTAATTAGAATCTTTTACCGATTCAATTATTCTTGCTGCAAACATCTTGTCAAATTCTTCGCGGACCTTCACTTTGTATTTTAGATTCAACCGGTAAGGTCGTTTCTTAACTAGCTTGACATCTAGCTTCAAGGTTATCTTCATCATTCCCAGGTCACCGAGGATCCCTTTTAGCTCCGTGATTTTTGTGGGGAATAAATCTTGATATTCTCTAAGCAACTCGACAACCTTTTCCACTGGTGGCATCGTCCCAATAGTCTCCTAGCGTTGCATACTTCGGCTCGTCCTCCATTCCAATGTTTACTTGTTTCATTTTTAGTGGCACGGTGATGTATGGATCCTCGATTGATGGTTCGCGCACCTCACGACTCCCCTCTATTTCTGGAATATTGATGTTTCTAGGGTCATCCTCATCATCTTCTACCTACACATTGTAACATTCCAGGGCCTAGCTCAACTTTCGCGACCAATCTGGTTGCACGACTTCTTCTGGTTCCGATGGGATTTTTAAAATAGTGGCCTTTACCACCTGTAACGCGTCATCCACAGTATCGATCCATTGATCCTAAAAGAGGAACATTGACAGAAACCCTTCACGTAGGATATCCCATTTTCCTGTGCCATGTTGGAGCCCTGTTTCAATATACCAATTCATTGGGATGACATCCAAGGTATGATAAAATAAATGTACCCACTCCTGTTGGGGCTCTTCTCCATAGGCTTGGACCCATTTGGTTAGGTGCATGTGTGGATCTTCACATCCATCGTATTTATCCATTGTGCATAGTTTCAACCTCCCAAATATTATTTGCATCATTCGCCTACAGTCGTGCCAATTTTCGAAGGTTCCTTCATGTGTGCCCACCAACACGCAGGTGTTGCGCACAATGCTCATTTCAACACATCGAACCGTTGGTGCTCTGGTACTTTGCTTTCAAATTTGATCAGTAATTCATCTACAACTATTAGCCCATCATACATCGATACTTCATGATCCTACGCTTTAACGCAACACAACGATTTAGTCACCATATTGTAGTTTAACGTGGTTACCCCATTTAGCCGGTTACGCCATCGCTTATCTTCTTCATCTAAATCTTCAATGCAGGATTCTGCATGCTCCCACGATATTCTTCCTTCCACCATCGGATTGTCTGATACTTGATGCTGTGTAGTAATTTTATAAATACAATCTAATTCATCACCACTACCTCCATTGTGCATGGGTTCAGTGTAAAGCGGTCCTTCAGCCGGGTCTAGCGGAATGACTACGCGGAGTGACTTCTTCTCAAAGATCATTTTCTGCTTCTTTAAACTAATAACTCCATTCATCTCAGTGGCCTAGTCTATTCCTAATAATGCAGGGTAAGGGCTACTTTCATCCACAATTCAATTACCTCGAAGTCCGTTCGGGTGCTGGCACCTTCTATATCTACCGTAACCCCTTGCGGTCTTCCCATGGGGAGGATCTTCTGTTGATTTTCCATCCTCAATTGAATAGGAGACCATTGCAGTGTGGGCTTGCCCATGCACTCCCACGTTTGTTTAGGTAGTACATTTGCATCTGAACCCAAGTCCAGAATGATCTGATCCATCTCATAGTCACCAACCTGCACTATTAACCACATTTCCCACCCAGTCCGTGATGCATGTTTTTCGAATTTTCAGATCACTCTAGGTTCACTTGACCCTGCCCCCTATTTATTAATTCTTGCAAGCCCTTAACCGCTCTATTGTCACGAAAAAATTTCATGCGTGTCTCTAAAAAGGTAGTCAGCATCGAGGGATCCCTTTCTAGCTTGGATTGATCCTTACTACCTAGGGTAGAGACCTCCACGAAGCTCTCCCTAGCTTCCAGACCTGTCACCTTGAAAACTCCTATGTCCTCCTTGGTTGGTTTCCCCTTCTCTTCTCTTGTGACCATTCCACTTCTGAGCACCATATTTACATTGGGATCTTCTTCGCACGGTTTGGACCTCATCATCTAGACATTTTGTGTCATCGTAGGTTGTGCTGCCTTTTTCTCGCGAATCTACGCTATCAGTGTGGGGTAATCTTTCATTTCATGGCCGAATTGTTCACAGTAATGGCATGATATTCTGGTTGTATTGGTACAGTCCCACGCATAGTGACCTGGTCCTTCGCGGTTGTAACAAATGAGCTGCCCGCGACCCCTTCCTTGCCCCATTCCTCCTCGTCCTCGTCCACGTCCCTGGAACCCACTTCGGATTATCGCTGCAACTGGATCCTAACCTTACACTTTAGTCTGCATTCTATAGGTAGGTGACTGGTCCATCAATAATTGATAACTACGATAGTCTCATTCCTCGTGGCCCACCGATCTACAAAAGTTGCAAAATAGTAGCTGGGGGGGGTTGTCTCATGTTCTATAATAGATGGCGGTTGTTCGTGGCATGCCTTCCTCCCTCGTGACATATTGCACACTAGAGTGTGGGCGTCGTGCTTGGCCCTGCCTATACCTCTAGTCGCAATGGCAATGGTCCCACCACTGCCACATAGTTCGCAAAGACTGGAAAATGATCTTTTTCGTGACCCTGACTTCTACACTTATACACCATACTTCCTCCTGGGCTTCTGGGCAGGGTGCTTTTTCTTGTTTTAACTTCTGCATTTCTAAACACAACTTTTGTATTTGACATGGATTTGCTGAACTCCCAACCCTACATCCTATATTGGGGTTTCGTGCAATCTCATACAGTCTCTAATGCTTTGGATTGCATTGAGATCTTTTGTTGTGATAGCATTGTCCTTAGATGTGGTGTTAGGGACGCAACAAACCACACGCAATGCTCCACATCCGACAACGTCATGTTTTCCTCAAGGATTGTACTTTTGAATCTCTGATCTAGATCCCACAGAGTTTCACCAACCATCATCGTGATTTCCTTGAACCTTATGATCGACTGTGTTTCTGATTTCAGTCGGCTAAATTCTTTTTTTTTAATTCGGTATGGATCTCCACTATTTCCGCATTCGGGTTATCGCTTGAGTACTTTATATACCATGTCAGTGCTTAGTCCTACAACGTGCTAACTAAGGTAGCCTTTTTGATGTTATCATCTGTAACTACTTGCACTTCTCATATCGTTGTTACTGTGAACCAAAATTTTTCTGGATCTTCGCTTCCTGCTCCTTTGAATACTGGAAGCTGGATTGGACTTGTCATTCTTAACCTTTGTCTTGTGCGTCAGTGTTCTATCACCTCGTACTAATCTTGATACAATCAATATTCAAGCTCTTTCTTTGTAGGATTTCAATGCTCCGACATCAGATACCCCTTAGGCAGATCCCAGTACCATCAACGAAACCATTTGTTGGCTTATATGGGCCTGACCTAGGTTTGGAAGAGTTATTTAGCCAAACAAATCCCACAGCTACCGGCCCTTTTGACAACAGCTCGCGGAGTACGAACTGAGGTCTCACCCGAGGTAGCAAGGGAGGGTGCTGAAACTAGCTTTCCGCACCCTTGGGATGTCTTGATGTGGTCTAGAGGGTTCATACACCGTTTTGTGGCTTCGCGCCACTCTACTTCTGCGTAGATCTAGACCAAAGAACCTCCTTAATACTTATTAATGTGCTATTATAGATTAGATCTACTTTTTATGGTCTTTAAGCAGACATTTACCAGAAATAGCGAGTTCACACACCTAGAAAAGATATAGATTTGCATAGACTCATAACATAAGCATATGTGCATAGATCAACCAATTATATAAATTAGCCAGATACTCAATAATTCATATTTAGCACAGAATTTCAGAATCACTTATATTTATTCAATTCCTTCACTAATACATCCAGATCCTCCCTGTGCACTCAGCTGTAGGGGTCCACACACACAGCTGTGGACTCTACTAGGCCTCTGTGCAGATAGCTGCAGAACCTCTATCTACCTATCGACACCCTTGACTCAGACTTACAGATTCTTCAAGACTTTTCTCCTCAAAAACCCATTACAATTCAGATCCAAAAGTACATATCCAAAGCTACCTTCTACCCTTAGATCCTTGTTCTATTTATACATTCCCATGGTCCACAGACCATGGGCAAGCAGACTTACTTCCTATTATTTTATATTATTTCTTGGGTGGACAAACCTTTGGCTTGACTCATTTACACTTCACACTCCACATATTTCGAAGTTTTTACAATATCTTTATCCTTATTTATAGGCTCTAAGCCCCTAAAATAGTTATGCGGGACCTCCACTACCCAACAAAATGTAAAATAATCAACACAATACTTCAAATTTTGAAGTATTTATCCAACAAGAATTACAAAATATCTTAAACTATATTCAGAACTAATTTAGGAAAAAACAAGTATCTTCTTGCAAGAATATAGAGAAAGTTACTGAATTGTTTCATGTTGTCCCTTTTATTTTGGTTATGTTGGTTGTAGACTTTGATTTTTAGCCCTTTATGCCGCTAGGTTGTTTGACTTTCACGTTGGATGCCCTTTTTTAATTTAACCTTTCACCTGATACTCTTTCATCTGATACACTTTAATCCTGTTGACCTGTCAATATCCTTTTACTTTGTTGTTTCACTTTTTATTGTATATTTATAATTTAGTGTGTTTTTTACTACAGTAAATCATTCAGTTTTTCCCATATTTATTCATCTGGTAATTGGATATTGATCATTTTTTTGTATATCTCATCTGCCTCTATATATTTGACAAAATTGGGCTTATTAATAAACAGGTGGTTTACCTCATGCTAGAGGTAAAACAAGTTTTCAAAATTTTGGTACAAGACTTTACCTATTGGCATGCCCTTCATAGATGAAGTGATCACCTGTTCTTTCAACACTTCCCTAATCTTCTTGTTGTAATATGCATGTGTCATTAACTTGTCATTTATAACTAAGGGATTAGGTAATCCCTTTTCCTTCAGTAGCTCAAACTTAGCCATGAAACTGACAACGGCTAGCTGCATGTTCTGACCAAGGAAAATTTTAAGGATGGAAAATTTTAGTAAAGTTTAAAAACATTGGCGAATCTCACTAATCCCTAATATGAAAACTATAAAATGTTTATTGATATATTTGTAAAATTATTCAAATTTATAATGATTTTATATATAGTCTCTATATAATGTTGGCGATTTTTAAGGTAAAATAATTTTATATTCTAAAATTTGGGCGAATCGTCTTTTATAAAATTGGAAATTGGCGAATCTTTTTTGTGGAAAAATCATGGAAAATTAGCCCATTGGGCGAACATTAGCCCCTAAAATTTTCCATGGTTCTGACACTTATCTTCTAAATTCAACATCAAATTCCTCTTAGTGAGGAATGTTCTAACTTCTAAAATGGTACCTTTCCTATCAGGTATCTCAACCTCTTGCAATTCATATTTATTCTTGGAGTTGAGCAAGTGGATGATTCTTGCTGCTTCCTCTGGAATATCTCCAAGTTTCGTTTTAACCCTTTCAATGGCTTCTGTTGCTTGCTTAATAAAATCTACCTGCTCAAAAACCACATTTGTTCTTTAGCCTTTCCTATTGGTTCATTCAAGGTCATTTCTTTCTCTAGGTCTTTTATCCTTTCATTCATCCTTGCAGCCTTTTGTTGCTCTTCTTTATGCATAATATGAGCAAGTTTGTAATTTGTTTCAAGGCTGCTAACTTTCTCCTTCAGTTTGTTCAGCTCATTGGTCTGAATGGACATTTCTTCCATTGCTTTGACTAGCCTGTTTGCTTCATCACCTGTGGTATCTGTTGCTATTGATGTTGTTGCTGATGTAGTTGAAGTTGATGTTGGCAATGTATTGGCCATTGGACCAGTGAGAGCTAATGTTGTTGCTAGAGTGGAAGGTACAGTTGTGGTCACTTTTGGAATGACAGTTGGAGGAGCACTATCAATACTAGCTTGTTTGTGCTGAATCAAGATATCTAGTTCCTTTTCCATCTCCTTCAATTAGTCATTGAGTTGCAACACCAAGTCCATCATCTCTTCATGATTTGTCTGGCTTTCCAGGACTTCCTTTGTTTGTGGGTGTTGTAACTAAGGTAGCTTGAGCTGTTTCTTGAGGGCTACAATATCCTGATTCTTCTTCTTGATTAACTATTCAGCAGTCTAGATGTCCTTTGGGTCATGGCCCAGTTCAGTAACCACGTCCTCCAAGGACTTTATCTTGGTGTCTTCGGCATTGGAGGAGGCCTTTTCCAGTTTGCACTATGCTGTCACATTGTCCAATGAATCTTTCAATTTGAATGCTACCATGGCCTTTGCTATAAGGGTAGAGTAGATCGTTTCTCTAGCCTACTTGTGAAATTCGATCTGATCAAGGGGAAGCACATCCCTAGCGAAGACCTCAAAATTGGTCTTCTTCTAGTTTGTTGAGGTTTTGGGCTACTATATAGTGGGTTATAGGAATGACACCTGCATTTTCCTTCTTTGATGTCACAGGCTGACATCAATCAGTTCTGGTTTGGTGGTGTCATCTTCAGGTATTTGGCATATGTGTCTGCCTTTAGCTTTTCATTCCTCATTTTTATTTCTTTAAATCTTTCTTTGATATATTTTTCCTTGCGAGCTGGTCTGAAAAAGGAAGACACCTCCACACTCTTCTGTCTCTGTATGATCTATGTGTTGGAAGTAGATGGCTATTGTGTTTTTGCTGATGTAGCTCTCCTTGTTGTCTGTTTACTTCCCTGCCCCATTGCCTCAGTGTCAATCATTTCTTCTGATGCAATGTTTTCCTCCTATTCAGACACAAGATTTAGTTTGGGCCTTTTATTTAGCTTGAACTGCTCATTAGTGGTCTCCATGGCAGAACTTGATGCTTCTTCCCTATTTCTTTTAGGATTCTTCTCCTCATTTACAGGGGTCTGAATGACATGAGGTATGTTCATTGGATCTCCCAACTCTGGAACCTGCAACGAAAGATCGCTGGTCAAATTGTTTCTCTAAATCAATCATGGTGTTCTCCACATCCACAATTGTGTTTTCCATGTCAATCAATGCATTTCTACCCAGTCTCACTGATTAGCATATTATTCAATGTCAGGTCTTGGGTAGTGGATGTAAGGTTCCAGCTTGACCTTTTGTCTGAGCTTGTTTATAACCCCATGAGGGCCATAATGCCAGATGAAACTATTCCCGAATTTCATTTCTTGTAGCATCTTATCAGCCTCATGTCTAGCCTCTCTAGTGTTGCAGATGAATGGGCCCATTTGGTTTTTCATCTTAAACTGTGTCTTCTTCCTAGCAGCTAGGAAGTTGGCCTCATCTACACTTATGATTTGCCTGAGTATTCAAGGGAAAATATCCTCATGGGGAGATATTTATGAAATTTGTATGTGTCTATCTCATAACCATAATCCTAATTTCAGTGTGATTCTGGTAGAGGTACTAGTCTCCTACCTTGCTATTCTTGGCCAGATGCAGTACTCTTCTAATTTCTAGGTTGATTATAGGTTGAATCTTAAAAGTCAGCATGTTCATAACTGGGTATACAAAAGATTCTATGAAGTCTTTGTATGAGGTGGAAATCTTGTGGACCAAGGGTGTCTAAAAGATGACTGATCTTTACTTTCCCTTGGTGTCCAGTTTCTGGACCTTCAAAGGGAATTTATCTATCTGGTAATAGAGGAACATATGAAACAACACTGAAGAGTATCTGAAAGCTCTTTTAGTGGGTAGTCTAGTGAGTTTTGCGTGCATTTTGTCTGCAATGAACTAGGCATAATCATACAAAATGGCAAGAGGCTTTCCTGGAGTGAAAATGGACAAGAAGACCATGATGATCTCATCCACAAACTCGTCTAATGTGCATCATAGGATGCATGAAATCATGGTGATTATTCTCCTGCCATTCTCTGAAAATATAGTGGAAACATAGGGTGGAATGTCTTTAGGAGTATGGCACTCCTTAATGATGAAATTTTGAAATATTTTTTAATATTTCTAGGCCCAATGTGATGTAAAGGTCCAAAAGGTGTCCAATGGACAAAGGAGTTAGATTAGGACTAGGCTGGATTTGCAGCATCTGGTTGATGGATTCAGCTGTAATGGTGAATAATATCTCATGGTTTGGTGCCTAAATAGCCCTATGGCTTGTAATGTAACAGGCATGAAAAAAATGTATTATGTATGAGAATTGATGGACTTTTGGGAATGTATACTTGGGCAGATTGGATTCCCAAAGCTTAATATCATCAGCATGGTTAAGGAACCTATCCTTGGCCTAGCAGTGGATTCTCAAAAGGTGTTGTGGGGTGGCTGTATCTTTGATTTGGACGTCTCTATCTACTAGGGCTAGGTGGTCAATGTCTAAATGAGGAATTGTCACTAGTTTGACATCTAGAGAGGTCTGGCAGCCATTTCTGTAATAAAATTTGGAAATTTGGGTTATATGGCTATAGGAGTGAGGTTTTAACTATTCAGGAACTAGGGTAGGGTATCAACAGTTTGCGGGTAGGGGTTTTGGTATTTTAGGAATGGAAAACTCTTAATTTAAAGGGAAATTAGGTAAATTCATTCAATTATTTCATGAATTCGGTGTACTTTTTAAATGAGAGGGCACTTCTTGGTTTTCTTCTTAAGTACCTAGAATTTTATGGTCGAAGTTGTAAATTGGTTTAAAATTGAGGTATGCAAAGGCTTCTGCAGCTTTGAAGTGTGTAGTTATTGCATTTTTGAAGGTTCTAGCAGTTGGTAGTTGTTTGTAGGAGCTTTGAGGCTACTGGTGTGCTTCGAAGGCTTCAGCAGTGCAAATGGGAAAAAAAGGCCAAAAATGGGGTCTGAAGGGTTTTAATCACGAACGGTTGAAATTGGTAGGTAAAGATTATGCATAGTGGTTATTTTGCTTTATGGTCGGGAGGCGGTTTTGGAGGCCATCACACTGCTTAGGAGTGTTGGGTGATATTTCCCCAAGGGAATGCGATCTATGCCAAAGGATGACACGTAGAAAAATGGGCCCGAGCAAAACTGCCCATATCAGGTGCTCTGAGGTCGATAAAGGTCAGGCATTAAGCGGGCGTGATATGGGTGAGGGTTGTTAGATCTAGGGGGTAGATGATCCAATGGCCATCGGATGGAAATGTTGCATGGATGGGTGATGGGGCGAAGGTCAGCGGGACCCATGGGATTAATTACAGTTAAGCATAATTAACCCATGATTAATTGTTGGTTTATGGAAAGGCGACAGAGTTAGTGAGGTGGGAGGGTTTTAAAGTTAGGATAAGGGGTTTTTATGGGATTTTTGGGGTTTTTTTCAAGGGGAAAAATGATATTTCAAAGGCAGGGAAAGGGTTTCACACTTAGGGGAATGAATTTTGAAAGTAAGTGATCAGGGAATGTGTGAAAACAAGGGGTAGGAGTGAAAATGAAGGGAAAAGGGGTTTTGATAAGCCATGAAGGGGAAAAAGGGAAATTAGTAAGTATATAGTGGGGGGTGAAATGCAATTAAGGGGAAGTTAGGCCAATCATCACTCTCATATATTCTCCTGCACATTGAAGCACATAGTTAAGCATGATAGTAGTGCTTATGTTTCAAATGACTTGTATTTTTGCAAATTTTCTTCTACCCACCCTAACATTTTTTCTTCACTTTGGTGGGTGCACTTAAGCTAGCAAACTCTTGTCTTTCCTTTTTCTTTTTATGAAACAAACTATATAATTGCAACCTTATATCTTCCAAGGGCTCAGATTAAACTGATGACCTCCTTTTATTTCTCTACCTAGCTATTGATTTTCCAATATTAAATTGTTTGGCAAAACCTTTATTGTCTAACTATAAACATGAAATTCAAATCATGAAGTAGTCAAGATTAAATAGTTTGACTATCATTGGTTGTGGCATACATGACAGGCTACACACAACCATTCTTTAAGACAGTAAAGTAAAGAGTAGTGGCACTTGTACTTGCACACTTTCATGATCTATTTTTCTTTTTTTTTGGGTTCATATTTTTTTTTTTCTTTTCTTATTTTTCTTATACTTTGATATTTCTTTTAGGACATACCCTCTTTAAATTTTTTAATTTTAATATGGAAAAAATCTATAGAAAGCAAATGTATGTACAATATTACAAGAATTAACCTTAGCCAATTCAAAATTATGAATCCTATCACAATAGGACTCTAACAGTGGCTCCACACGAGGATGGAATTTTATGGTGAAATGTAAAGAACCCTAAAGACCAGTGGCCATTGAATTATGACTATAGTTACCTTGTAAAGTGTCCTTTTGTTATTCTAGTTTATTGATACTTATGACAGTGAATCCTTCAAAGCTCAGGGCCTTCTCTCTGGGCTTCAACTTCAAAGGATTACCATCCAATCCAATATACACTCTACAATGTTATGTACAATGATGCAAAGTAAAGTGAACTATTGTGAGTCAATGGAAAAATAATGCTTCAGTATCCTACCATTAATAGGTCCTCCTGGTAGATTTAATCCATATATGTTTCTCAAGAAAAGGGAATTATTGCCTCTGTAGCCATAAATGACATATGACCCCTGCCACAAAAATAAAATTTTCCATGCTTGCCTTTATCTTCTCTCCTTGAATCCCACTTAAGGTATTTATCTCCTATGTAAAAATGATTTTCTTTAGTCTTTTTATCAAATAATTTCTTGATTTTTTCCTGGATTACCTGTGATTTTACATATACTACATCTCTAGTCTGTTGTAGGTGTATGGTCTGATTTATTCTTCTTTAGATATCATGTGGTTCCACCTATAATTCCTCGATGATATTCATCACTGGCACTCCCAAGGATGATGGAAAAACTACATCCATCCCATAAACCAGCTGATAGGGTGATGCTCCAATGGACTTCTTAGTAGTCAATCTATCTACCCATAAGGCATTGCTTAACTTCTTGTTCCATGTCTTTTTTTTATCTTCCAACAATTTTTTAATAATATTGACCAGGCTTTTGTTGGATGACTCTAATAGTCCATTACCTTGAGACTAATAGGTTGTGGAATGGCCAAGGGTGATGTGGTACTTCTTACAGAAATATATCATTCTCTTGGATTTAAATGCAATTGCATTATCAGTAATGAGCTTCTGGGGACATCCAAATCTTGACAAGATATTACTCTCTAGGAAGGATATTATGATAGTGTTTGTGGCTTGCCTAGAATGTATGGCCTGTATCCATTTGGTAAAATATTCTATGGCTGTCAGGATCCACTTACGCTGACCTAAGGAGGCTGGATTTATTTCTCCAATGACGTCTAACCCCCATTGTTGAAATGGAATTTCAGTGGAAATTGGTTTAAGAGGCAAGGGTAAAAGTTTTCTCTTTCCCTCAAATATCTGACATTTATGGTAGGAGGACACATGTTTCTTAACATCTGCAAACAAAGTGGGCTAGTAGAAACCAACCCTCATGATTTTGTCAGCAATATTCTTCTAGTAGAAGTGTCCTCCACAATCCCCTACATGAAACTCTTGCATGATTTTATCAGCTTCATTTTTCAGTAAACAATTCAAAAGAATACCACTATTGTCTTTCCAAAACATTGCATTATATATAATACAATACTTTAATGACTTCATCTTCAAAAATCTAGCTTTAGTTCTTGTCAAACCAGGAGGAGCTTGTAAGTTTTGTAATACATATATAGTATTTGCATACCAAGGTGAATCAGTAAAAGGTTCACTGATCGATGGAGTCGCCATCTCTTCATGATCATCAAAGGCACTACTAAAGTTTATATCAAGGGCCTGATAGTTTGATTCAGCCATGAGTTTGGCTAAACCTTGGCCTTTGATAAGCTTAGTTGGCTTTATCTCTATGTCATATTCAAATATTGTGGAAATCCACTTGCCTCTTTTCCCTTCATGCCCATTTTGTGTCAAAATGTCCTTAACTACAGAATTTGGAACATAAGAAATAATGTGAGAATACAAAATGTATACTTTGAAGTATTTGATAGCCTTTACTAAAGCTAATTCTTATTTTTCCATGATATTGTATTTTAGTGTGTCATCTCTTAAGGATTTACTAAAAAATACAATTGGTTTTTCATATCCTTGGTTGTTCTTTTGCAGAAAGACTACTGTGATGGTGTGTTCTGAAGCAAAAGAAAAAATTATAAAATCCTCATTAAAATCAGGACTTATTAGGACTAGAGTCTTGGTTAAGGCTTCCTTGATGGCTTCAAAGGATTATTTGGCCTTGACTATCCATTTAAGTGTTGAATCCCTTCTTAGCATGTTATTTAACTCTCTAATCAATTCTGATAGATTTGAAATGAATCTCCTAAGAAATTTTATCTTGCCTATAAATGATTGTAACTCTCTAATGTTTCTAGGATGGGTAATGGTCAAAATGGCCTCTATTTTAGCAGGATCTATTCTAATCCCACATTTAGATATGATATGACCCAATAGTTTTCCCTCTTGCAGACCAAAGAGTGTTTTCTTTGGATTTAAAGAAATCCCAAATTTTCTACATTTGATAAATACTCTTCTCAGGTGGTCTATCTATTCATTGTTAGATTTAGAGAAGACTATGATGTCATCCTGGTATACCATGAAGAATTCATGGATCTCCTTGGAAAAAGCTATATCCATAGCTCTTTGAAATGTGACACCTTCATTCATTAATCCAAAAGGCATCTTCAAATACATGAAGGTACTCCATGGAGTAGTAAATGTAGTTTCGGCTTGGTCCTTAGGTCGGACTAAGATCTAGTTATACCCATAGAATCCATGTAACAGTGAAATCGTAGATGAGCCTACTACCCTCTGAAAGATATGGTCCAATTTTTGTAGAGGATAGTTATCTTTTAGTGAGACCTTGGTTAAATTTCTAAAATCTATACAAAGTCTAATTTCACCAGTCTTTTTCCTAGTTGTGACTAAATTTGAAATCCAATCTAAGTATCTAATGGGGGATATTATTTGGGAATCAAACATCATTTTGACTTCCTTCTCAATAGAGGGCATAAGAACTGGATTTATTCTCCTATGTTTCTATTTGAAAGGTTTATGATCTTCTTTTAGAGGTATTTTGTGTTGGATTATGTTGGTGTCATAAGATTTTAAGCCTTCATAAGTCTAGGCAAATACATCCTGGAAATATTTAAACTTATTGATTGATTTAAAATTTTCCTTTGGAGGTAAGGCTTTTGATATTTTGATGAGTTTTGGTTGATCCTTAGTTCCTATGTTAAGCTCTTCTATGCCAACTCTAAGAGGTTCCATTTTGGGATTCCTAGCTACATCATTAGAGTCAAACAAATCTTCTAAAGGTACTAATCCTTTAGGAAAAAAATTATTTTTCAAATTAAGAATCTCAGGATTAGCGTTCACTATTTCTTCAATCTCTACATTCTCTAAACTATCTATTTCTACTCTAATAAATTTAGTTTATTTAGCTACATTGAAAATATTTACATATATGTTACTTTCTATATTATTGTCTATTATACAATCAATACCTATCTTGCAATTCAGAAATTCACCTTCATTGTTCATGAAATCATAAATCTGAGAATCCTAGGAGAAAATATGCTAATACTTCAGGTTGTCTAGTATAACACGTGTATGTCTAACTTCTGCAATGTACTGATGGTTAGGTTCAAACGGAAATTTACAAGTACTAGCAAAAGTGGCTAAACTATGGGTCTACATGTTTTGTTTTCTAGGAATGGCAGCAAAGTTTGATTCTAGGAGATCTTTGATCAAGTCTAGCACAGTATCCCTATATCGACCAAGTCTAGGATTATTCATAGAGTATTCACCACTAATATGTTTAATAATAAGCTCTGAGTCTCTCATGATGGAAACTCTTTTGGATCCTAGTTTCCTAACCAATTGTAACCCTAGAATTAGGGCTTCATACTCGGCCATGTTATTGGTACACTTGAATTTCAATCTGAAAACATGTCCCTTAACATGATTATTATCAATATTATGGATCCACACTCCTGCACCAGCCCCTAACCTATTGACAGACCCACCAAAGTCTAGATGCCATAGTGATTCATGGAATATGTTCTCACTGTTAGCTATTCTGTATTTCAGGTTGTTGGCTATGATTTCCTTTTTATCATTTTCTACATTGTATAATATGAAAGATTCCATATCTAAATACATGGAGTATAAGGGAAAGTTTTGTGGTTTTTTCCTCACTACCGACCATGTATTTCATCAATGTCTCCCTATATAATTTTCTTGATTGGCCAAAAACAAATATGGTGGCATAAGACATATCCAACTGCAAGGATCCTTGCAGTTTTGCTCCCCATGAGCAAGATAGCAGCATTTCATATTTCGATGGGATGTCTACAACTACAATGTCCATTAAAATTCTCTTTACAAGGCACTGGCCAAGAGTTACACATAAGTCCTTGATCAGGTCAAGTCATTTAACCTAGATGGAGTCAAAAGAAAACAAATCCTTATAAGGCCTAATAATGTCTAGGTTCAGTCTTTCCATTATTTCCTTTGGCATCTAATTGTGGGATGCCCCTGAGTCCAGCATAGATTTATGCAAAATTTTGTCATGAACGTTTAGGCTAATGTGAAAAGGAGGAACTCCCCCTTGCTGATGAATACCGTTGGCCTTAGGGCCAAACAATAATTCAGGTTCGTCATCATTCAAATTAACAGAATCCTCTCCCTCTCCTATGTTCAAATTTTCAATTATCTATGACCTATAAGATTCATTCTTTACTAGTTCGGTCAAAGGAACTGATATCTTTAATTTTTCTATTTTAGTTTTGATGTTGAAAGGGAGTTGAGGTTTGTTTGTGTGTCCTTATTATGTTTCTCAATACTACGCATTTCAATCTATGTTGCTAATATTTTACCTTGATTTCTCTTATTTTTATTGTTTACAGTAATTGTCTCTATTTGGGTTGCAGTGGAGGTTATATCTACAATCTTAGGGGTTGAAGTCTTTGGTGTTTCCCTAGGGAGGATTTGCAACACTTTGTTAACTGGAGCTTCTTTTATTATCTTAGTCTGCGTTTAGATGGATCCTTTAATGGGAGTCTTATTATTATTTTTACTTCTCAATCTATATTGTTTATGTACCTCATATATAGTTGACTCATATCCTTGTTTAAAATCAAAGGATTCACCATATTCTAACTCCAACTGCTGCATCATATATAACTCTTGTTCTTCTTGAGTAAGAAAAACAGTGACTTCATCTTTGGTTTCTAGTAAGTTAATCTGGGTATCATCCTCTCCTTCTTGTTTCTATGAATCCTCAACATAGTTCTCTTGGAAAGGGGGCCTAATCTATTGATCTGGTGTAGCATTATTTCTAGCATTAGGGTTCTTCCTAAAATTGGGGTTTCTTATTGGGGGTTGTTGTTGTTGATTCTCCCATTGAGTTTTTCTCTCCATGTTTTCTAACCTATCCATGATTCTTTCTAAACTCTTAGCAAAAATATCTACTTTTCCATCTGAAGTGGAAGCTTCCTCTTTAAATACAACTTTCCTTTCATTCCTCATTCGTGCTTTCTTAGCTAATAAGGTTGCCTCTACACTAACAACATTGATTTGCATTTGTTCAAGTGTTTCAGGGTTCCTTTCCCTTAGTCGGTGTGATATGTCAACGTCAAAACCATCAGGGAACTTAATTAATGTTAGGTATGGGGGAGGCTTAATATTGGTTGGAATTGCATTGTAGATACTATTGAACTTAGTGTAATAATCCTAAACTGAGTCATTAGGAGCTCTTATAATGTTTTCATGTTTAGAAAGTATTTGCAATGGGTTTTTATTTCTCTCCCATCTAACAATGAATAACCTATGAAAATTGGCTAAGTCTGTAATATGGCTGGCAGGAAAGGCTTTGAACCATTTCTTGACATCCCTTGTTAAAGTTTGGGCAAACAACCTCATTTGGAAATCTGCTTCATCTATCTCATGCAACTCAAAAAAGTCAAACATCTTCCTTACATGTTGTTGGGCAATGTAATGACTAGTAGCATCAAATGGGAAAATATTACTCTGATAATCTGTAGGCTTGGCATGGAGTTGTGCAAGTAAAACAACAGGTGCATATCAGTTTGCCATTGCTGTGATTCTGGCTTGACTAGGGGGTAGAGTTGTGGTTCTTGAGGAAGGATTTGAAACTGATAGAGGTGAACTAGATGATGATGAAGATGGTTGATTAATAACTGGTTTAGGTGATTGGATTGTGGTAGATACAATTGGTGAAGTTGTGGTAAAGGAAGGGGTATTTATAGTGAGTGACGTTTGTGCAGAAACTTTAAGGGTATAGCAGTAAGGGCAGCTATTTCAATAGATTGTTGAATGTAAGAATCACCTATATTACTTATCACTTTAGAGGCCCAAGCTTTTATCTTTTCAAAAGTCTCAACGAAAAATTTATCTAAATCTGAGTGAATAATCCTTGTTTATTCAATGCGTTGAACAAACTCAGTGTCTAAGACTGTTTCATGGATTGCATTTTCAGATTTACTTTTAAATAATGAGAGGTCAAATGAAAAATCAAAAGGGATGTCCTCTAAAGTTGACAATTCCTTAGGAAGTGAATTAGATCTAATTAACCTACTACTACTGTATTGAGTTTCTATTGTTTTGGGTTGTCTTAAAATTCTCTCTGGGTCATAAACTATAGTTGCAGGGTTTGGATCTGGGTTTGCCCTGGTATAGTGAATCTTCTTAGCAACAAAAATTTTAACTTTTTTAATTGTTTTTATGAAACTTTTGAAAATTTACCTCAGAAAATGACCTTAAGGGGCTTAAGGTTAGATTTAATGTTTCCTTAAAGTTTTATGAGACTAGGGATCAAAGTCCCCAGTATGGTCACTAGAAATGTTATCACTCTGATATTTATTTTTGAAGTATGAAGAAAGTAAAACCAAAGGTAACCACAAACTACTTTTGGAGGTTAGGACCTAGCCTTCCTGATGCTCAAAGAGGGCTCTCTCTTTATAATTTAACTGTGTTTTAGTTAAGATCATTTTAGGCTAGTTATTGCTTGCACTTAGGTTTTGTTTTGAAAATTTGGTGGTGGGATAACTTTACTTAGATGAATAGAGATTTGGCTTATACCATTGGACTATGGAGTCGGATGTCTCACAAACAAGACTAGATTCAGTTTTAAAAACAGTGTCTACAGGGCAAGATAGATGAGTTACTACAAAACTGAGACGCTAAATGGAGAATGGCTTCAAATCGGATCCAAGGAGAAATTAAGGATTCCCTAGGCCAAACTTTGGAGGGAACGAAAGAAGTCAACTGGGATAGGAGAGCAGTTAAGGGATCTCAAATGTGGGTATCAGAAGAAAACATGTAAATGACTAACTATGCAAAACATAGTGTAATTAAAAAAAAATTGAGTGATATTTCCAGTTAATTCATTTAGATTTTAGAACACATTTAAGATTATGAAAACACGTAAGAAAGGTAACAAAATCACACAAAGAAAGTACTTCACTGCAAATGGTTCATCTCATGAATCCTATAGCGAAATGATTTTATTACTTGCTCCAGTCCATTGACTTGAAAATGATACAATCACCCTTAGGTTCAAGATCAAAATAACTCTACAAATGTAAAATAATCCACACAATACTTTGAATTTTGAAGTATTTATACAAAAGGAATTACAAAATATCTGAAACTGCATTAATAACTAATTTAGGAAAAAAGAAATATCTTCTTGCAAGAAGATAGAGACAACTATTGAACTGTTTCATGTTGTCCCTTTTATTTTGGTTCTGTTGGTTGTAGACTTTGATTTTTAGCCCTTTATGCTGCTAGGCTATTTGACTTTCACATTGGATGCCTTTTTTTAGTTTAACCTTTCACCTAACACTCTTTCATATGATACGGTTTAATCTTGATGACCTGTCAATATCCTTTTACTTTGTTGTTTCACTTTTTACTGTACATTTATAATTTATTGTATTTTTTACTACAGTAAATCATTTATTTTTTCCCATCTTTCTTCATCTGGTGATTGGATATTGATCATTTTTTTGTATATCTCATCCGCCTTTGTATATTTGGCAAAAGTGGGCTTATTAATAAATAGGTGTTTTACCTCATGTTGGAGGTAAAACAAATTTTCAAAAGTCTGGTACAAGACTTTCCTTGTTGGCATGCCCTTCATAGATGAAGTGATCACCTGTTCTTCGACCACTTCCCTAATCTTCTTGTTGTAATCTACATGTGTCATTAACTTGTCATTTATAACTAAGGGATTAGGTAATCCCTTTTCCTTCAACAACTCAAACCTAGCCATGAACCTGTCAATGGCTAGCTACATGTTTTGACACTTATCTTCTAAATTCAACATCAAATTCCTCTTGGTGAGGACTTTTCTGACTTCTAAAATGGCAGTTGTCCTATCAGGTATCTCAAGATCTTTCAGTTCATATTTATTCTTGGAGTTGAGGAAGTGGATGATTCTTGCTGCTTTCTTTAGCATATCTCCAAGTTTTGTTTTAACCCTTTCAATGGCTTTTGTTGCCTGCTTATTCAAATCAACCTACTCAAAAATGACCTGGATAGATGGACAAATATCATTGATAGAGTCAATGATATTGGCCCACAATTGTTCTTTAGCCTCTCCCATTGGTTCAGTCAAGGTCAGTTCTTTCTCCAGGCCTTTTATCCTTTCATTCATAGTTGCAGCCTTTTGTTGCTCTTCTTTATGCATAATCTGGGCAAGTTTGTAATCTATCTCAAGGTTGTTGACTTTCTCCTTCAGTTTGTTCATCTCATTGGTCTGAATGGACATTTCTTCCATTGCTTTGACTAGCCTGTTTGCTTCATCACCTATGGTATCTGTTGTTGTTGATGTTGTTTTTGATGTAATCGAGGTTGATGTTGGCAATAGTGGCCATTGGACTAGATAGATCTAATGTTGCTGCCAGAGTGGAAGGTACAACTATGGTCACTATTGGAATGAAAATTGGACGAGCACTATCAATACTAGATTTTTTGAGTTTAATCAAGCTATCTAGTTCATTTTCGATCTCCTTCAATGGATTATTGAGCTGCAGCACCAAGTCCATCATCTCTTCATGATTTGTCTGGCTTTCAAGGACTTCCTTTGTTTGTGGGTGTTGTAGCTAAGGTAGCCTGAGCTATTTCTTAAGGGCTATAATATCCTCATTCTTCTTCTTGATTAACTGTTCAACAGTCTTGATGTCCTTTGGGTCATGGCCCAGTTTAATAACCAGGTCCTCCAAGGAATTTATCCTAGTGTCTTTAGTGCTGGAGGAGGCCTTTTCCAGTTTGTAATGGGCTGTCACATTATCCAATGAATCTTTTAGTTTGAATGATTCCATGGCCTTTACTATGAGGGTGGAGAAGATTATTTCTCCAGCCTAGTTGTGAAATTCAATCTGATCAATGGGATGAACATCCCTGGCCAAGACCTAAAAACTAGTCTTCTTCTATTCTGCTTAGGTTTTGGGCTACTGTACAGTGGGTTGTAGGAATGACACCTGTGTTTTTCCTTCTTTGATTTCAAAGGATAACATAAATCTATTTTGGTTTGGTGGTGTCACCTTCAGGTACTTGGCATATGTGTCTACCTTTAGCTTTTCATTCCTCATTTTTATTTCCTTAAATCTTTCTTTGATATCTGTTTCCTTCTCAGCTGGCTTGAAAAAGGAAGATACCTCCACACTCTTCTATCTCTATATTATTTGTGTGTTGGAAGTAGATGGTTGTTGTGTTTCTATTGATGCAGTTACCTCTATTGTTTGTTTACTTCCCTGCCCCATTGCCTTAGTGTCAATCATTTCTTCTAATGCAATTTTTTCCTCCTGTTCAGACATAGGATTTGATTTGGGGCTTTTGTTTAGCTTGAATTTCTCATCAGTGGTCTCCATGGCAGAACTTGATATTTATTTCATATTTCTCTTAGGATTCTTCTCCTCATTTACAGGGGTCTGAATGACAGGAGTGATGTTCATTGGCTCTCCCAACTCTGGAACGTGCAAGAAAGAGCTCTGGTCAAATCGTTTCTCTAAATCAATCATGGTGTTCTCCACATCCACAATTGTGCTATCCATGTCAAACAATGTATTCTCTACCCATTCTGACTAATTAGCATATTGTTCAATGTCAAGTCTTGGGTAGTGGATGTAATGTCCCAAGTTAACCTTTTGTTTGAGCTTGTTTATAACCCCATAAGGGTCATAATGCCAAATGAAACTATTCCTAAATTTCATTTCCTAGAGCATCTTATCAGCCTCAGAGTCCAACCTCTCTGGTGTTATAGATGAATGGGCCCATTTGGTTTTTCATCTTAAACTATGTCTTCTTCCCAACAGCTAGGAAGTTGACCTCATATACACTTATGATTTTCTTGAAGTATTCAAGGGAAAATATCCTCATGGGGAGGTATTTGGGCAATTTGTAGGGGGCTAGCTCACAACCATAGATCCAGATTTCCTTTTGATTTTGGTAGAGGTACTAGTCTGCCAACTTGCTATTCTTGGCAAGTTGCGGTACTCTTTTAATTTCTAGGCTAATTTTAGGTTGAATCTTAGAAGTTAGCATGTTCATAACTGGGTATACAAAAGAGTCTATGAAGTCTTTGTATGAGGTAGAAAACTTGTGGACCAAGGGTGTCTAGAAGATGACTGATCTTTACTTTCCCTTGGTGTCCAGTTTCTGGATCTTCAAAGGGAATTTATCTATCTGGTAATAGAGGAACATATGAAACAACACTGAAGATTATTTGAAAACTCTTTTAGTGGGCAGTCTATTGAGTTGTTCATGCATTCTGTCTGCAACGAACTGTGGATAATCATATAAAATGGTAGGAGGCTTTCCTAGATAGAAAATGGACAAGAAGGACATGATGGCCTCATCCACAAACTCATCTAATGTGCATCCTAGGATGCATGAAATCATGGTGATTATTCTCCTTCCAGTCTCTGAAAAATAGTGGCAACATAGGGTGGAATGTCTTTAGGAGTATAGAACTCCTTAATGATGAAATTTTGAAATATTTGTTTGATCTTGTCTAGGCCCAGTGTGATGTGTAGGTCCAATAGGTGTCCAATGGAAAAAGGAGTCAGTTTAGGACTAGGCTAGATTTGTAGCATTTGGTTGATTGATTCAGCCCTAATGGTGAATAATATCTCATGGTTTGGTGCCTCAATAGCCCTATGGCTTGGAACATAACAGGCATGACAAAAATGTATTATCTCTAAGAATGGATGGACTCCTGGGAATGTATACTTGGGCAGATTGGATTCCCAAAGGTTTATATCATCAACATGGTTAAGGAACCTATCCTTGGCCCAACAGTGGATTCTCAGAAGGTGGTGTGGGGTGGTTGTATCTTTGATTTGGAAGTCTCTGTCTACCATGGCTAGGTGGTCAATGTCTAAATGAGGGATTTTCATTGGTCTAACATCTAGAGAGTTCTGGGAAACCATTTCTATAATAAACTATGGAAACTTGGGTTACATGGCTATAGGAGTGAGGTTTTAACAATTCAATAACCAGGGTAGGGTATTAGCAGTTTGTAGGTAGGGGTTTTGGTATTTTAGGAATGGAAAACTCTCAATTTAAAGGGAAATTAAGTAAATTGATTCAATTGTTTCATGCATTCAATGTAATTTTTAAATGAGAGGGAAATTCTTGGTTTTCTTCTTAAATAATTGAAATTTTATGGTCGAGGTTGCAAACTGGTTTAAAATTGACGTGTGTAGAGGCTTCTGCGGATTTGAGGTGTGCAGTGATGTCATTTTGGAAGGTTATGGTAGTTGGTAATTAGTTGTAGAAGCTCTGAGTGTGTTGGTGTGCTTCGAAGGCTTCAATAGTGCAAATAGGCTAAAAACGCCAAAAATGGGGTCTGAAGGGTTTTAACCACGAACGGTGAATTTGGCAAGTAAATATTATGAATAGTGGCGATTTTGTTTTATGATGGGGAGGCGATTTTGGAGGCCATTGCACCGCTTAGGAGGGTCAAGTCGTATTTTCACGAGGGAACATGATCTATGCTGGAGGCTGACACGTAGCAAAATGGGCCCAAGCAAAATTTCCCATATCACGTGCTCTCGGGCCAGTAAAGGTTTGGCATTGAGCGGGTGCGATATGGGTGATGGCCATTAGATCTAGGGGTAGATGATCCAATGACTGTTGCATGGAAAATTTGCATAGCTGGGTGATGAGGTGGAGGTCAGCAGGACCCATGGTATTAATTATGATTAAGCATAATTAACCCATGATTAACTGCTGGTTTAGGGAAAGGCGGCGAAGTTAGTGAGGCTAGAGGATTTTAAAGTTAGGATAAAGGATTTATGGGTTTTTTGGGGTTTTTTTCAAGGGGAAAAATGATTTTTCAAAGGGGGGAAAGGGTTTCACACTTAGGGGAATGAATTTTGAAAGTAATTGATCAGGGAATCTATGAAACCAAGGGGTAGGAGTGAAAATGAAATGAAAAGGGGTTTTGATAAGCCATGAAGGGGAAAAAGGGAAATTAGTAATTATATAGTGGGGAGTGAAATGCAATGAAGGGGAAGTTAGGCCAATCGGCTTATGAACATGATTTTCACTTTGATAACTTCTCCTGCACATTGAAACACATAGTTAAGCATGATAGTAGTGCTTATGTTTCAAATGACTTGTATTTCTGCAACCTTTCTTGTACCTACCCTAACATTTTTTCTTCACATTGGTGGGTGCACTTAAGCTAGCAAACCCTTGTCTTTCCTTTTTCTTTTTATGAAACAAACTATCTACTTCTAACCTTATATCTTCCAAGGGATCAGATTAAACTGATTACCTCCTTTTATTTCTCTACCTAGCTACTGATTTTCCAAGATTATATTGTTTGGAAAAACCTTTATTCTCTAAATATAAACATGAAATTCAAAGCTCGAAGTAGTCAAGATTAAACAGTTTGACTATCATGGGTTGTGGCATATATGAAAAGCTGCACACAACCATTATTTAAAAAAGTAAAGTAAAGAGTAGTGGCACTTGGACTTGCACTCTTTCATGATCCTTTTTTTTGTGTTTGGGATTCATATTTTTTATTTTATTATTTTTTATCTTTTCTTATTTTTCTTGTCCTTTGATATTTCTTTTAGGACATACCTCTTTACATTTTTTAATTTTAATATGGAAAACATTTGCAGAAAGAAAAGGTATGTACAATATTACAACACTTAACCTCAGCCAATTCAAAATTATGAATCCTTTCACTATAGGACTCTAACACTTACCATGGCTCAACAAATGCAAGTAGATACCTTCTTTCTATTGCTATATTAGGCATCAAATTATACTCCAAAAAAATTATACAATATAGACATCATGTTCTACTCCAACACATCTACAATACATGTAACAAAGCTTGTTCTAGAACTTCTACAAGATTGGCATCAATATTTGGTCTGAAACTGGCTACCATAGGGTCAAATGTATGGGGTGAAGTGAGATTTAAACAATAGCTAACTTGACCCTTACATAGAGCCTGAAAATTAGCTCAAGAGCATCCAATGTACAACCCAAAAATGAATTCACATTTTCCCTTGGATATATATGAGAGAGGGTTGAAACATGCCTTAGCAATGGGCCAAAATAGGCTTTAGAAAGACTTAAAAAGTGGCTTTGGGAGGGGGATTAAATTCAACCTTATAAGTTCAAATACGTCACATGTTCGAATTAGCCTCAGATTCATATTGCCTTAAACTTTAGATTGCTTCATAGTCCCTTGTATTTGGGCCAATCCAGAAGCTCAAAACACCCCAAAAAAGAAAGCGAAAGATGTTCCCTAGACTTAGAAATTTCCTTCACAAAAATCTAAGATTCTTTCTTTAGATAAAAAAAATATGTTCTTTCTATTAACCATAATGTTTACTCTTCGCATAACCGATTTATCCCTCCTCTTGACCTTAGACTTCTCTAGCTAGTTTAGATATACTTATATATGAACAAATTCCACGAATTCTTGTCATTTAATGCTCCACAACCAGGATATAAAGGGAGTCCTAATTTGGGACCAACTTATCTGCAAAATACATGATTTTTTCCACACATTAATCCTCTATCAAGCCAACCATCAAAGGAGGTTTAAATCACTTTAAAAAAATAAATAGTATATTCTTTAATACGCTCTCTTTCAAGGTTGTCTTGGAAAATGGACTTAGGCCAATTTAACTCACAATTTTGACCTCCTTATAGAGGCATCAATGAAATATTAAGGCCATGAATTTGTGGGGAAAGAGTTGGTGATATACCCATCCATTGTGGGTATCAAACTTCAAACTTGAATATCTCTTCAACCATGAGGACCCACAAGGCTTGCCACCTATCAAACAAAATGGCGTGACAAGGGATACCAATTTAATGTGTTCTTGTATCCAAATTCTCTAACTTGTGCATGCATGGAATAAAAAAAAGTGCAGTGTTTCACTGGCCCATTCACCCTTTGACATCAATTACAAATTCTTCTAACAAACTCCCCCTTTTCATTGATGTCAATACTCATTCTCCCCTTGTCATCATGCTCCCCCTATTTTCATGCTTCACTTCCATTCTTTCCCCCTATCTCCATTATTCACTTCCTTTTTATCCCCCTTTGACATCAATAGAAAAGGGTGAATTATTTCTTTAGGACTGCTCCCCTTGAACACATGGCCCTAAACAATACTTTTGTCTTTTTATCCTTCCCTTCTTTGCTATCCCTACGACTCTTTTTCTTGCCTGCAATTTCTTTCACTCTGCTTGTTCTAGGATTTATATGTTTTTTGGTCTTCTTGTAGTTGTTGCAACCAATATTCCTAAGCATTCTTCTCTAATTTTTCATTTATGGTATAAAATAAGATATTATACTTGTGATCACACATTTTTCCAATGTTGAGAAGAATGTGCTTCAAATCCTCAACCATTAGAACAATCTTTGTTTTGATCATATGTGTCAAGCATCCACTGCCTATGTACCATTAACCTTATTTATCTTCAATTATAAATGTTGGATTGCAATCTTCCTTATTTTTATTCTCCCATTTCATGGGTGGCTTCTCTATCTTTATGAATTGAGTATTTTCTTTCACAAGCCTGCATTCTTGTGCCTTGTGACCAAGGCTATTGCACTTGTAGAATACAATGTTTTGATTTATTAGTGATTCAATTGGTTTGTATTTTTGTTTATAGACACATTAACATTTCCTTATCTATGGTCATTTCTTACAAACCCAAAATCATTCCTACATCTTGCATAATTGTATCTTGTATTTCTTTTACAATGAATTTTTGTATGCCCAAAATTTTTGCAAGATTAATAATGACCAAGAAAAATATTTTCATACTTGGGAGAGTAGGATGATCTTCTGAATTGTTCTACCTTGTAGGTGGTTAAATCCATTGTTGATATTGGATGTTCTTGGGAATATTAGTAGAATGTCTTGAAGCAAAAAAATTTCTAAACTCCCTTTTAGTTTCTTCCTTCAGAGGCTTGGTGCTTCAAGATGCAAATGTATCGCCAAGACCTATTTTATCACCTAGTGTCCTTTGGAAGCTAAGAATGTTATCCAACATTAATAAACTATTCAAGATCTTTTTGAGCTTATCAACTTCGACCCTCAATAATACAAATTCCTCTTCAATCTTCTTACAATCTTCTTCTTTCTTCTTCATGTAGATATTTATTACTTCCTCAATTATTTTTACTTCTTCAAGTTGGACCTTTAAAGAGATATTTTCTTCACCATGTTTTTCAAGTAAGCTATTCAATACTCTATTTTTTTTTATAACATTTTCGTTATATATTTAATTATCCTTCAAATTTTCTTTAAGATATTCATATTCATGTCTGATTTTTGAATCATTTCTGAGGCCCCAAAAATAATCTATTTTCATGTTTGGTCATTATGTTTATTCATCTGAGTCAAACCTAATAATCATGATCATTATTTTATGTTTCTTGGGTTATGAAGAGAACTCTTGCATCCCTTGTTTTGTACCACTTTCATCTAAAGATTTGTTATCTTATTTAGAATAAATAATTTTCTTGTGGAAACTTTTCATTTCCCCAAAAAGAAATATCTTATCATAATGACCTATTCTTCCACAATTGAAACACTTAAAGGGTAGCTTACATTTGTGTTTTCTAGTTCCTCTCTTAAGCTTCCTGATGAAATTTTCTTCTTCTTCATCTAATTCATCGCCTTATGTGCCTTCTACCCTAAATTATTCATTTCTTATCTTCTTGGTGGCTTTAAAGGTTTCTTCTCTATATGAATGAGTAACTTTTGTATATATTCTCATTTCATATGCTACAAGGGTTCCATGTACTTCATCCATTTTATATTTTTCATATCCTTGGTTTCTTCTATGGTAGATACCTTGGCATCATATCCCAAAGGAAGCAATCTTAGCACCTTTTGAATGATCAAGGATTCTTTCATTTCTTCTCCCAATTCTCAGATGGAATTGACAAGTTCATCTATTGAGTAAATAGGTTTCAATATTTTTTGTTTCATCCATTTTCATATTTTCAAATTTCACGTTATGACATGAAAGTTTGACCTATTCTACTTTATCATCACCTTCATAGACACTTTTAAGTTTATCCCAAACATCTTTAGCAGTGGTGCATGTCATCAATTTGGTATTAATGGTGCTTGAAAATTGACTCATGATAGCATGAAGAGCCTATGGATTACATCTAACAATTTCTTCTCATCAAGATCATTTGGAGGATTTTTTAGGGCTTTGTAGCCATTAAAAATGTAGAGCCAAACATCCACTCCTGAAGCCTTCAAGTAATTTTTTGTGTTTTTTTTCTCCATAATGTATAATAATGTAAATCAAATACCTAAATCTATCTTGAAGAGATGTATTCCATTTGATCCATATGTATTCACGAGCTTCCCTCTAGTGATTATATTGTTTGAGGGTAACCTGCTCTGATACCAATTGTTGGAAATACTAGGGGGGTTTGTGGGGGGGGGGGGGGGTGTGTGGGGTTGTTTGGGGTTTTGTGAATCAAAATTTCATAAAATTTCAGCAATTTAAAGAACACAAATCATTTACCAAAACAACACATAAAAATTACAAAGTATTTATATTTAACAATATATCTGTATATGAAGGAAGTTAACGATGTATTAATATATATAATGATTTGGGTTTTGGTTTAAGCTACACGATCTATTTATGTCAACCAGGATTCATAAAATTTCAAGGACCTTTGTTTTATATACATAGGAAATTCCTCACCCTTATTGAAATTACCAAGAGTAAGTGCATGGGGATTTGGGATCATATAATAGGATTCACCTAATAACACAACACAATTACATGACGCTATAGTCCCCTAGCATCTCTAAGAGCGAGTTCAATGTCACTAGGTGTAAATTGGGAAATTATACAACACTTGATTCTACAGTTTGTATTTCTACAACCTTTTCACATAATGTAAGCCACAAAATGCCATAAACTATTGAACTAGGGAAAACCATGCATTCACATTAAAAGTGAAACTTCACACTGTGGAAATATGTAACTAGTTTTGGTCTTCATAATGACATATATAACCATGATTTTATGAATTTAATGTAATGAGAAAAATAAATTTGTTATTTTTCTTGAGGCATGAATTTATTTTATAGGTCAAGCTCCCATTGAGAGCTTGTAGGGATTATGAGTCATTGCCATGTATGAAAGACCCCTCTTGGGCATGTTACATATTGTAAAGAAACTAATTATTTGATTCAAATAGAGTCAAAGACCCTCCATGACCTTGTCAAGTGTGAAAAGTTCAAGGCAGCCTTATCAAGTGACAAGTCATCCCAGGGATAGTGACAACTCAACTCATAAGCTATGACTAGAAGCCTATATATAAAAGAGCTAGACCTATTTTGCAAACACATAAATGAAGTTTGATTTGGAAGAAGGAATCTCAGATATATTTAGTAGAATAATTGAGTATCGAAGGAGAAGGAAACCAAATCTTTGAAAGACAATTTTATGGGCCATACATTCTACATGTGTGATATTTTTAGGGCCAATCTCTGTTGCAATGAGGATCAATGTTATAGTCATCCTAGGAAGGATGAAACAAGGTGTCAAGGGTTAGTTTTTCTATGATGAAGTGACCAGGAAGAAGAGAAATCCAAATTGATGAAGAAAATACTTGTTGATATGTCCACATATGTCAACATGTGTAGAATTGCAGAAGATTTTAGGTAGGATGAAAATTACAGACATGTAACAGAGGCCGAATATTTAAGAAGAAGCAAAAGACATGAGTTTTGCAGTAAGTTTGACCAACATTGAATTTGAGGAAGGAGACTTGATCAAACAATTGATTTGACTTGGAATTGGAGGGGTTTCTGGTTAAGGTACTAGGCCTTGGAATTTTTCAATTGAATAATCTATAAGAAGAAGAATTATTATGGATTTTCCTCTCAAATTGGAGAGGTTTTGGCCCTAGTTGATCACCTACATCTTGTTCCCTATTGTCTCGTTGATTTTATTATTTGATAGTTGTTTGATGATAGAAGAACACTAATAATAATCAAGAAGGGATACTCAAGGGTTGAGTTCAATGACATATCCTACAGGGATTGATCAAATTATAGATCCATAATAGAAGCATCAAAGAAGTCTAAAGATATTTTGAAAGATGAACTCATTACAAGGTGAAACAAAAGTCTGGGATATTCTCCATAATATAATAACCTTAGACATGCATACATACAGGTATGTTCACCTAGGAGGATGAAGACCTAATTCTTCAGCTATAGAAAGCTAAAAAAATTGTTGATAAGAAAAATGAGCTTCTGGTATTGATAAAAGGATTGGTTCTATCATTCCAAATGGTCAAATATACAGTAACAACCACATAATTAAGACTCTGAAGTAAGTACAATTTTCTTCTTCATTCAAGAAATCTCCTAGCAAAAAGTGATAAATGAAATTCTAAAAGGAAGCACAACTGAATTCATTCCTAAGATCAAATCCTATTTTGGGCATGCATAAGATCCCTCCATCTCTGTGATATTATAAAACCTATCTTCAAGACATGTCCTTGTGATAAATATAATCCACTCTACAATTTCACTCCTATGGTGACTGGGTCATTATGGCACAAAAGATACAGTCACCAATATCATATATATTTGTTCTTATAAAAAAGTACCAATAAAAAAGAATACCATAGAAGGGCCTAACTACTAGAAAAATATCCATTCACTGTGAAGAAGTATGAAAGATCTAAGGAAGTAGACCTGAAACAATCTAGTCATCAAGCAAATGTTGAAATTGTATCATCACTAGAGGTTTTTTGAGAAACATTCTTACACTTGTAGCAATTAGTTTTGCATAAAGACTTGTGAGGCTATAGGGACATTGATCCAAGGGCTCTGTGGAAATCATATACTAGAAAGAAGGAAAAGATGAGTATAGTGAAGAATATCTCACACCATAAAGTAGATCAATGAATATGGCATCTAGAATTGAAAATAATCACGGCAAAGGCAAGTAACCTATATATTGTATATTTTATGTTTTAGGGATGAGAATATGGTTCTGTGGTTTATTAGAAATCCATGGAAAGGATGAACCCTAGCATGAAATAAAGAGGGAATAGAATTTGATTTATGGTTTCAAATTTAGAAGCACTAGGATAACTTGTGAAAACCCTAGAAAGGAATCTTGGCATCATGTTTTGGTTGTTGAGAAATGGCAACAAGAAATTCTAGTTTAATTTTTTCTTGAATTATGCTGAGAATGAAAATCGGATTCTATTCTCATAGCAACTTGTAAATAGTTAATTAAGTTTAATTAAATTAATTAACTTAGTAATTTTGAGTTGGAAGTCTTTTTTTAGTCATGTATATCTTCTCCCTAAGTTTTGGGGGTCTAGTATGATTTTAAATTGAGTTGGAAATTAGATCACTGAGTTTACTGAGTTAAATTCAGTTAAATTAGTTCCAAATTGTTTGTGGAAATAATAGAGAATTAAAAGTCAGTTGGTGCACTAGTGCATCTACAAGTGTCACTCTAGTTAATTGAAAATTCCTTCATCAGAAACTCATGCATGTCGATTCTGAGAAAGATCCAGTTGAGACTAGAGTGCAGGGACAGTGTACTATCAATTGTATTATTTAATGGTGTAAATATCATGCATGCATCAGAGATTGATCCTATGTTTGGATTGCACATTTTTGGAAGCATGAATTCCCTTCAAATATGAGTTATTCATCCTAGGAATTACGCAAGAGATTAGGGGCTTGGAGAGCAATCGAATAGGCTAAGGATTTGGCTTGTGCTAGCTTGTGATCTGAGAGAGTTAAGCATACTTGTGTGGAATGTTTCTAGTGAGAACAATATTTGTATCTTCACTCATATCTTTTATATATGCAGTACAGATAAAAGGGTTTTGAGCAGTGGCTTTCCCCAAATACATCTTGTGTTATGTGCCATTGATTTATCTTCTTCTTGTTCATATTGTTTTCATCGATCTATTGGGTTCCACTGGTTGAAAGTAGAAGCAGATTATTGTCATGTGCTTTAGTACATTACATGAGCTTGTGAATCTACAGGAAAATCTACATGGCATCAGAGCTGAGAATATTATTCTAGAGGATATTTCGAAGTTTTGAGTTTTGGGTTACATGTGAAATTTGAATTTGCAATACGTACTTCAGGTTCACCAGATGGCGTTCTACAGTTTGTGGCTCGACTATGCCTTGGAAGGAAGCTCGAATTTTATAGCCTGGAGGGATTGAATGGAAGATGTGCTAGAGGAAAATGGCTTGAAGGAATTTATTGATCAAGAAATTTCTAAGCAAAAAGCAGTGAATGCACCGAATTTGGTTGAATGGAAGAAGTTTGTGGCAAAGGCAAAGCATATAATCCTTAAGGGAGTTTGAGACCACATTGTCTCTAGTATCCATTGCAAGGAAACTCCATATGCTATGTGGAAAACATTGACAAACTTGTATCAGAATAATAGTGACCAAAGGAAATTGGCACTGAAAGACAAACTTCAAAAAATAAAAATGGACAAAGGCGAGACGATTGCAAAATACTTGAGCAAGTTCACTCAATGTCATGATGAACTTGGAAGTGTTGGAATCATGGTTTTCAAGGATGATATGTTGAGTCTTTCTCTTCTAGGACTCCCAAAGAGTTGGCATAGTTATCAAGGCTCTGTCAATGGTCAGGAGAAGTTGTCGAATTTGAAACAACTATGGTCAGATTTGATGCAGGAGGAGATCATAAGGAACACCAGGGATGGCTCTTCATCAAAGAATGGTGATGAAGAGAATTGCGCCTTAGCGATTAAGGTGAAGGAGGGGAAAGGGAAAGCTTCCCATTCCAAATTGGATTCTTATCACGGAGGTAAGAAGAAAGACATGATGAAATTTAAGTACTTTCATTATCATGTTCTGGGCCATTTTGCTACAAATTTTCCACTCAAGAAGTCCTCAGGAGGAGCGGCGGGTGAGGCATTGGCCTCTCAATTCGAATTTTACTTTTCCCTCATTGCATGCATGGGGTCATCAATGATGGGAAGTGTATGGTACTTAGATAGTGGGGCTTTGTTTCACATGACTGGCGACAAACAATTATTCAGTGATCTGGAGGAGAAAAATCTCCAGATGCATATTGAGAAGGGTGATGATGGGAAGTATAATGTTACTAGATTAGGCACGATTACTTTTCAAAGGGAGCATGGGGCTCCACTCACCTTGAAGAATGTTATGTATGTTCTTGGGTTAAAGAAGAAATTTGTATCCATTGCCATGCCTGAGGATAGAGGCTATGATGTGATCTTCTCGAAAGGAAAGGCTTTCCTTCGATACATAGCCACAGGTCAAGTAAAGAAGATAGGGATGTGGGTGAAGAATCTCTATAAGATGAAGGTAGAGGAGTGTATTTCGTTGAGCACAAAAGAAGAAAGGGTGTAGAGTCGAGACGTTGGCGAGTTGTGGCACGGGCAATTGGGCCACTTGTGTCATGGGGCTTTGAAGATATTGCAATAGATATCTACAGGTCTTCCCAAAGGTACACTTGAGCAAGTTGATACATGCAAGTGGTGTACTTTGGGAAAATACACCGAGGCTTCCTTTCACAACAGAGATAGTCAAGTAGAGGCTATTCTAGAGTGAGTCCATTTAGATGTGTGTGGACCATTATCAACAACATCCACAACCAAACATAGGTATTATGTTATATTTATGGATGACTATTCTCGTAAATGTTGGATATTTTGCATGCAGAAAAAGGATCAAACTTTCACAAAGTTTTGTGAGTTTAAAGCATTGGTGGAGAAAGAGTTGAGAAAGAAGGTTAAATTTCTACAGAGTGATAAAAGTGGTGAGTATGTCTCAAACAAGTTTAAGAACTTATGTGTAGTGGAAGGGATTAAACTGGAGTTGATGACACCCCATAACCCTCAACAGAATGGGGTGGCCGAGAGGAAGAACAGAAGCATAGTAGGGGTAGTGAGGGTGATGTTGCATTAGGCATGTAACACAACGGTTTATGTTCAAAACCATAACACACATAGGATACTTGAGATGAAGACACCAGAGGGGGCTTATTTCGGTAAGAGGCCAGATGATGGTCACTTTAGGATTTTTGGGTCATTGGTATATTGCCATGTGACCAAAGATGCATGGAAGAAGCTTGAGCCTACAACATAGTTTTGGATATTTCTGGGGCACACTGATACACCTCACAACTATCGGGTGTACTTTCCAACTAGCAAGATGATAGTGGTTCATAGGGATGCTAGATTTGATGAGGAGAAGGCAATGTGAGTTTCTCTTGAGAGGGAGCTTGAGCTACATGTAGATGAGGAGCTTTTAGCTCCTAAGGTTGAGGAGCCTCATATTGATGTGGAACAACCACATGCATAGGATCCGGGAGTTGAGACACCCACTCAGGTAGAGTCTTCCAAAGAGGGAAGAAAGAGCACTAGGTAGGCTGACAGATTGTTGGATGATGCACGGGAGATTGTGGGAGCACCCTTATCTCAGTGCAGGAAGAGGGACCACCTGAGAGGTACATTAGATACATGTCTCTTATGGGTGAATGTGTTGTGACAGAGCCATCTTCCTTTAAGGAAGTAGTGCAACAACTAGTTTGGGTTGATGCCATGGTGGAGGATTATGACTCCATAGTTCATAACAGTGCTTGGGATGTGGTCCCGAGATCGCAGGAAAATTTAGTGGTGAGCTCCCATTGGCTTTACAATATAAAGCAAGTTGTAGATGGTAGTGTGGAGAAGCATAAGGTTAGATTTGTGGCCCGTGGCTTTTCACAGGTAGAGGGGATTGACTATGATGAGACCTATTGCAAGGTACTCATCAACCAAATCTATATTGGCACTATCAACACAAATGGGTTGGAAGATACATCAGATGGATGTGAAGACAACCTTCCTTAATAGCATGATTGAGGAAGAGGTGTACATAGAGCAACCTAAAGGTTTTGAGACCTTTAACTGTAAGTCACATGTGTGTCAGCTCAAGAAATCATTATATGGGTTGAAGCAAGCACCTTGTGCTTGGTACACCAAGATAGATAGCTACTTCACCAGGTTGGGCTTCACGGAGAGTGAAGTAGATGCAAACCTGTACCACATAGTGGTGGAAGGTAAACTATTGATCATTGTACTTTATGTTGATGATCTCATACTGACAGGTGATGATCAATTGATCAAGTCTTGCAAGGAGGACCTTGTAAGAGAGTTTGAGATGAAGGACATGGGGCTCATGCATTAATTTCTTGGCATGGAGGTATGGTAGGGAGATGGTGAGTTGTTTGTGTCTTAGGGAAGTATGCCAACATGATACTCAGGAGATTTTGGATGGAGAGTATCAAACCCATGGAGACTCCTCTAGAAGGTAACTAGAGGAAGGAGGATATTACTTCAGGGGAAGTAGTGGAAGTTACTATTTACAAGCACCTTGTGGGTTCACTCATGTACTTGGTGAACACATGACTGGATATGTGTTATGCATTTAACCAACTTAGTCAAGCGATGGTTAGGCCGACCAAGATGTATTGGAAGGCGACAAAGCATGTGTTGAGATACCTTAGCGGAACTTCTCAGTATGGATTATGGTACAGATAGATAGAGGGAGTGAAGCTTCAAGGCTTCACCAATGTAGATTGGGCAAGGAGTCCATCCGATAGGAAGAGAACATCATGAGGGATTTTTAGTATTGGGTTAGTGGTAGTTTCTTTGTAAAATAGGAAACAAATATTGGTTGCACTCAGTTAGGCAGAGTTATAATACATGGTTGTGAGTCATGCAACTTGTGAGGCCATCTGGATGAGGAATATCCTAGTTCGTTTGTCTGGTCAGAAGATGGATAAAATTGTGATCTACTATGATAATCAAATTTGTATCAAACTCTCTGAAAATCCATTTTTTCATGATTGGTCCAAAAATATTGATATACAATATAATCATTTCACAAATTGTGTATTGAGGTGGATTATGTTGTTAGAGTACATTCCCATGGGGGAGCAAGATGTTGACATTGTGACAAAGGCATTGTCAATATGTAAATTCCAGTTTCATAGAGACAGGATCAGGGTAGCTAATAATCCCTTTCTTGTTGAGAGGGAGTGTTGAAAAATGACAACAAGAAATTCCAGTTTAATTTGTCCTTGAATTAAACTGAGAATTAAAATCGAATTATATTCTCATAGAAACTTGTAAATAGTTAATTAAGTTTAATTAACTTAATTATCTTGGTAATTTTGAGTTAGAAGTCTTTCTGTAATTGTGTATATGTTCTCCCTAAGCTTTACGGGTCTAGTATGAGTTTAAATTTAGTTGGAAATTAGATCACTCAATTTATTGTGTTAAGTTTAGTTAAATTAGTTCAAAAGCTAACAATCAGTTGGTGCACTAGTGCATCCACAAGTGTCACTCTAGTTAACTTAAGATTCCCTCATCAGAAACTCATGCATGTCAATTCTGAGAAAGGCCCAGTTGATACTAGAGTGCAGGGACAGTGTACTATCAGTTGTATTATTTACTAGTGTAAATATCATGTATGCACCAGAGATTGATCCTATGTTTGGATTGAAACAATTATGGAAGCATGAATTCCCTTTAAATACAGGCTATTCATCCTAGTAATTATGCAAGAGATTAGAGGCTTGGAGAGCTGCTAAATAGGCTAAGGATTTGGCTTGAGCTAGCTTGTGAGCTGAGAGAGTTAAGCATACTTGTGTGGAATTTTTCTAGTGAGAATAAACTTTGTATCTTCGCTCATATTTATGATATATGCAATGCAGATAGCGGGGTTTTGAGCATTGGATTTCCTAATATACATCTTGTGTTATGTTCCATTGATTTATCTTCTTCTTGTTCATATTTTTTTCATCGATGTATTGGCTTTTACTGCTTTAAAGTAGAAGTAGATTCTTGTCCTGTGCTTTAGTACATTGCATGAGTTTGTAAATATATAGGGAAATCTACATTGGTATCATATACTTTTCTTGGGGTACTTGTTAATAAATATTACAGTTATATGAAGTAAATATGGATGGGATGAGATTTTTTTTTAAGAAACATGATGGAAGAATGACTTTTTATAACCATGGATGTATGGTCCACTATAAGATGGAGAGAAGAGTGAAAAAGGCCTCAACCATGGAAATGAAGAAGAAAATCATCATGACGGGATGCATCATTTAAGAGATGGAATTATTATAACATATCATTGAAACAAGATCTCATGACATCATCATAAGAAGCTTGAAATATATGACAGTCATCATTAGAAGGAAGTAGCTCTTGGTGACCTTATTAAAAACATAAGTAGTACTTATGGGTATAACAAAGTCATCTAGTATAGAACTCATCATACATCATTGGAAATGAGCATTTTCGGGATGAGGATAATCAAGATCCTCCATTGGAATATTCATTAGAAGGTTCATCTCTTGGAAGAAGCAAGTGTCTCCCTAAAAAATTCCACCTTGGATGGGATTCTCTATTTGAAAAAATGATGGTATGATGAAAAAATTGTTGAAGTCTAGATGACCATAATAAGAAAAGATGTATGTATGCTATATTTAATTACTTGATTCATGTCATCATGTAGTTGCACACAACATAGATACTCTACCTCATGAGTATGGTCAAAGGAAAGGGACATATTTCATTAAAAAGATTCATGAAGGCATGGTTCACAAATTAACTAGCTGAAATCAACATAATATGTCCTCGTATGGAATATGCGGTGGTTGAAAAATATGAAGGAAATGTAGCTATGATCATGAATAATGGAGCTATGATCACATAGAAAAGGAAATCAACATCCCATGACTAGAATAATTGACCATGACATCTCCAAGAAAAAGGTATGAAGACTCTGATGAAGTCCAAAAAGGACGGATACCCTTGACATTGAATATGTTGGAGATATGTCTCTATCTATGCAGGTTGTTGATGTTGGCACAAGTAGATGCCATAAAGGGCCATCACAAAAGGTAATTTTTATTTTATGTACATTTTATTTTTATTTTTGAACAACATATGGATGGGTTGATATAGGGATACCTAAAGATAGTTGTAGATGGTATCTACAACTATCACTCATGTGATTGGATGGAAGATCCTAAAGGAAAAATGGCATGGAAGAGGTAGTTGTATGAAGGAAATATAGATGTGGAAGATCCCTTTTAGACAAGAGGAAGGATGACATGTCTGACTTGAGGAAAGTGATGAATGGCCAATTTCCTACAAAATGAAGGCTCCATAAAGATGAAGAGAAAATTCATGACTTCAAATGGAGGATCTATACAAGCAACTGAAGGTCCCATGATCTCCACCAAAGAAAAAATAGCTACTACTAAGAAACAACTCCTTAGGTAAGAGGGAGCCTGAAAGAAAGTTTTTGGTTAAGAAGGAACTTGGAAGCAAGTCCCTAGCTAAGAGGGAACTTGGATAAGTCCTTGGTTAAGAGGGATCTTGGGTACATTCCTTTTAAGGGAATGGGTACATTCCTTCACAGGAATGGGTATATCTTCCTTAGTTGAGAGGGAGAGATAGGCACATCATTCTTATCTTCACTTGGGAAGAAATAATGGAAGATTGGGTAAGCATCTCACATCCGATACTCTTTGAGGATGTGGTAGGGAATCCAAGATAATAGCAGTTGTAGAGGACCAATATTCTTTAAGGACTAGGAATCCAAGGTAAGAATAGTCCTAGAAGGACATACCTATGAACACTCGGGTGGGGAATGTTCCTTGGGCGATAATGATGATGATGTCTATAAATCATTGGTCTCTCCAGCATTGTGCTTTGTTCTTATGGAGAGATAGAGTTGTTAGTCAAGGCCTTGCCATGTGACAATGTTGGATGTGATGATACTATATAGATGGGTTACCAATCTGACTTTTCTTATGAGAATTATTCAGATTGAGAATGTCCATGTACCTTGTATGGATTATGAATACCTGCCTAGTTAACAAGGAATGTTGAAATATTAACTAGGTTTAGTATTCATAACGACATATGTAATCATGATTTTATGTATTTAATGTAACAACAAAAATAAATTTGTTATTGTTTTCTTGAAGCATGGGTTTCTTTCTCAGAGGAATTTATTTTATAGGTCAAGATCCCATTGAGAGCTACTAGGGCTTATGAGTCATTATCATGTATGAAATACCCCTCTTAGGTATGTTACATGTTATAACTAAAATTTTCATTTGAGTCAAATAGAGTCAAAGACCCTCCAAGACTTTTTCAAGTGTGCAGACTTTATGTCAGCCTTATCAAGTGACAAGTTGGCTCAAGGACAATGATAAGTTGACCCATAAGCTATGGCTGGAAACCTATATCTAGAAGATATCGAACTCATTTGCAAACACATCAATGAAGTTTGATTTAGAAGAAGGAAGATTGAGTATATTCAGTAGAAGAAGTGAGTATCCAAGGAGAAGGAAACCAAAGGTTAGAAATATAGTTTCCTAAGCCATACATTCCACACGTGCAAGATTTTTAGGGTCAATCTCTGTTGCAACGAGGATCAAAATTACAATGATCCTAATAAGGTTGAAACAAGGTGTCAAGGGTTAGTTTTTCAATGCCGAAGTGACAAGGAAGAAGAGAAATTCCAAGTTAGGAATAAAAGACTTGTTGATCTGGCCTCAGCTGTCCACACATGCAGAATTGAAAAATATTTCAGGCTGTCTAAAAATTACAGACCTATAATAAAGGTCAAAGATTTAAGAAGATGTCAAAAATAGGAGTGTTGCAGTAATTTTGACTATCATTGACTTTTTGGAGGGAGAGTTGATCAAATGATTTATTTGACTTAGTCTTGGATGGGATTTTGGTCAAGAGTCTAGGTCTCAGAATTCGTCAATTGAAGATTCTATAAGAAGAATAATTATTATGGGTTTTCCTCTCAGTTTGGAGAGGTTTTGGCCCTGTCTGATCACCTACATATTGTGTCCTATTATCTCATTGATTTTATTGTTTGATATTTGTTTGATGATATTAGAACACTAATAATAATCAAGAAAAGGAAGAACCTTGTGAAATGAATTAAAAATATATCACAAGAAGTTATTAAAATAAGAGAGATCACCTACACTTGTTGCTCCTAGATTTATCAACACACACTATCTAGAATTTATAGGTTCACGCTAACTAGAAAAGTAAATCTACACTCATTCTTGCAATGGAAATTAAATAAAAATCACAAAACAAGATAGTATAAATCTGTTAGGCCCCTATACTACTAGTTGCCCCCTCGAAGAGGCTGAATTCTAAGGCATTGATCTATCTTTTCTATATTTTTGTGAGTTGGTTTCATAACAAAATCTACTTAGAAATTAACAACAAAGAAATATTGGGACAAGACCATATCTTGTGTGGGCCCCTACTCATGGTTAGCCTATGCCTCTACACTTTCTAATAATTTATCATAGACACACTATTAAGATCCAAGATTCATACAAGATAGAAAAATAGAGTACAAGAGATCAATGATAACACACAAAATTATATTTATATACTGTGTAGGAAATAGTATCAAAATGTCTCTATTATCCTACACTTCCAAGTGCTTAATATATATACAAAATTGTTAGGTTCTAAAATTAAACATATAACAATATTGTTTGTTGAGCGAATTGATCAATAACACAAATATAAATTTGTTAACAATTATCTATAGGTTTTGGTCATTATCTAAAAAAACTCTTCTATTCTCAACCTCTATTGTGTATACTTTGCTCAGTAGTCTTGTAGATTCTCAGAAATAGTCATATCAACTGGATCTAAATTGACGCAGTAGTCATGAAAACTTTCAGGAATAAATATAATAGTTGGAGCTACGTAGAAGCTTTGGTTGCAACAGTACAAGATACTACTTGCGGGCTATAATATTAGAGGTGTCCAATTTATTTTAAAACAACAACCCTTTAAAACCATAACACACTTTATATACAGAAATTTCACGTGCACAAGTGGTTGAACCAATAAGATAGAATCTTCGGGAGTCCATGCACAACTTGGTCATGTCCATATAACTTTACGAACTTTATTCCTATAGTTATAGAATGTGTTCACTTGGGATTTATACTTAATCATAAAATATTTATCAGCTTGGTCAAGGTGGCAATACCCTTGCATCATAAAGAGAATGTGAATGTTACTCTTTTGACACATGATCATGATAGATATAATTAAAAACAATACTATAGAAAAGGAATCTTGAATGTTAATCAACCATTGAACCTTTATTTATAACAAACCATTGCATGTATGTGCGTGTGTGTACAAACCATAGTTCAAGCCATAATGCGTGCACCTCTATCTAACCTTACACGCCTAAATACTCCTTTAACAATTATTTTAACCTTTAATTCAAAATGAAAGAGATAAATAAATTAAGAAAATAAACAAATATATATATGTAGCTATAAATAATGATAGTTTAGATGATCAAGGGAAAAAGATGGAAGGTATACATAGGAAAAATGAGTGTTTTGGTAAGAAAAATATTGCCATATAGAGGACCCATCAAAAGCTACGCCTTCTAGATTTACCAAATACAACTAGAAGGGATACAACCTCTGTTTTACTATCTTCTACTAGAAAGAGGCGACAACCTCCTGAAGGAAACTACAACTTCCTTCTCTAGCACCACCTTATCACCCTTTATAATAAAAGATAGAATACGAAATTTTGGGATCCTATAATAGAGATAGTTACTGAATTACAAGATCATCCAATCACATATTCAACTTCAAATATTCTCTTTAAAAGTAAATATATATGCTCCTAATGGAATCTTAACAAATTCTTAACACAATCCTCAATTTACAATAATAAAAACCCTCACCATGGCTCAACAAGTACAAGTAAATACGTTCTTTATGTTGTCAGATTAAGCATCAAATTCTTCTCCAAAACAATTATGCAAGACATACATCATGATCTGCTCCAAAACTTCTAGAAGATAGGTATAAAATTTTGTTATAGAACTTATACAAGTTTGGCATTAAGGATTGCTCCAAAAGTGGTGACCACAGTGTCGAATGTATCGGTAAAACTAAGGCTAAAACAAGAGCCAACCTTAGCCTTACACAAAGCTAAAAAATAATAATCAAGAACATCCAATGTATAGCCCATAAATGGCTTTAGTTTCAACCTTGGAGATATCTTAGAGAAGGTTGAAATTGTAGGTTTTAACCCTGTACAGAAATTACCTGCATATGAATTCTAAGAACATGAAATAAACAATGTGAGAGCATAACACATAAAACACATATACATAGAGATTTTCCCCTGGATCCAAAAACAGGGACTACCATCTTGATTTTTCATTATGTTCCTTTCAATGTTACAATACATATTTATACATGCCGAAGCATCCAATACCATGGATTGAAAACCATCATGTCCAAAACCATGTGTGAAAACCATAGGTAGGTTTGTCAAACCTAATTTAGGGTCCAAAAAAAAATTTCCCAGGCTACTCGCCTCCCCTCAAACCCCTCGAATAGGGGGGGCTTCCAAACCCCCCCCCCCCCCATGACCCCCTATTACACAACGAAGGGGGGCCTCTGGCCCCTCCCCACTAACCCCTTGGTTAAGTACGTGGGCTAGTCGTGGAAACAATATAAAACAACCCAACATTCTCCCACTTGTTGTTTTCTTTCCACAGGGGGGCACATGAGAGCTTAGTCATTTATCCAGCCTTGTAATGACCATTGTTTCTCTACACCAAGAGAACTTCTAAGAGCTCATAGATTTGGTCAATGCATCTGCAGTATTCTTCAAATTTTCCACCTTTACTAGCAACTCCTTTATTCTTCTATCATATCCCTCACAAAGTGATATTGAGCATCAATTTGCTTTGTCTTTTAATGATAAGCAGGGTTCTTTGAAAATAAAATTGCACTTTGGTTGTCATAGTCTATCCTTATAGCTCCCTATACTAAACCCATACTTGATCACAATCTCTAGAACCAAACTACTTCCTCGCTTGCATGAGTGGATGCCATGTATTTTGCCTCTGTAGTTGATAGTGCCACTACAGATTGTTTCTTAATCATCCAACTGACTGCACCTCCAAATAGGTTAAACACATAACCACGTGAAGATCTTTGATCCAGATCTCCAGTCTAGTCTACATCAACAAAGCCATGAATATCCAACACTTTTTCAAATCCTGGTATTCCTTGGTAGCACAAGCCATAATCACTAGTGCCACGCAAATACTTGAAAACCTGCTTCACTGTTGTTCAGTGCTCCTTCCCTGGTTTTGACATAAACCTGCTCAATACTCCCACAACGTGTGCAATGTTTAGTATAGTATAGACCATTTCATACATTAGGCTACCCATTGCACTTGCATATGGAACAAGGGACATGTCATCTTCCTCTTCTTTTGTCTTGGGACATTGTTCAACAGATAACCTTGTTAGCGCTTGGAATTCACCTAGGCTGAGATAGACAAACTCTCAAGGCTACATCAAACCATTTCACCTCGTAGCTAGCCCTACGAGGTATGAGAAGGCTCTCTCGGGTCAAATTCGTTAGATCTTTCAATATGATAAGCTGACCAATTAGGAATAAAGATTTTAGGCTAGTAAATTGATAAAGGGGGTTGATTTAAGATTTTTGGTTTTTTGGTGGCAATTGGAGGGAATGCAATTCAGGGTGCGGGGATTGAGCACAGTTTTTGCAGGGGATCTTTGGGGCAAGGTAGGAGTGAGCGTTGATGCCTTAATCTGAGATAGATGATTAGGGATGATAGAGAAGGAGCTAAAGAGGGCAAACAACCATTTGAATCCTCTCTAGATAGCAGAAAACATAAATTTTGAACAAACTAAAAAGCTGAGCATGTCAAAGCATGTATTCAAACTTTACCACTTCATCTGTCCAAATAGAAGCAAAAGAGAGATGTAGAATACATAAACAAACTTACAAAAACATGTAGAGAACACACCATCAACACTACAATCCACAAGAATCCACAAGGATGTCTGCAAAACCCTGGCCTTCTTCCTCTTGAAATTGCAAAGATAGATGTACAATATACAATGAAACTTTCTCCCCAAGAGTCCAACCTTCCAACCTCTCAAAATGACTAAGAAAACACATAATATAGGCAAGCTAACCTCTTCCCTTGCCTCTAGGGGTCGAGCTCATCCTTCTAGGAGCAGTTTGAACTAATTCCAAACTAAGCACTAGATAATAGGCAGCTCAACAACTTGCCTCTATTACTTAGCTAACTGATTCATGCATTAATTATTCACTTTTTACATCAAGGAAGCTTCTAGAAGAGTAAAGAGAGGTAAAATCTATCAAAGTGCCATGAAAATATTACATTTATCCATCATCTACAAGTAAAAATAATCAACCATAGTCAAAACAGTGTTTTTTGACCAAAAAAGTCAATTTTGGCAAAGCTAGCTCTCACTGCCGCGCCCCCTGGCTCTCACTGCCGCGCCCCTTTGCAGCAACTTTTGAGTGCGTTCCACTGGTCCAAATCAGGTGCAAGATGGCTCATTGGAAAGCTTGGTCTGTCTACTTGCCATCCCAAGTGGAATTTCTGCATTTGGAGTTGTTTTGGCCCCTCAAAAGCCATTTCTCCCAAGGTCACTTTCTGCAACTCAAAAAGTGGGCAGAAA